>LUCM01005343.1:44125-120163 GCA_008360955.1 Fasciolopsis buskii
GTGCGTACGGTGCTGCAGTGCGTTCAGTTCTGTTGTACGGTTGTGAGACATGGAGTATGCGAGTGAGCGATGTTCGTCGGTTGGAGGTTGGAGGTTTTCGACAACCGATGTTTACGTATTATGGCTAGGATTGGATGGAGTGACCGGATGAGTAATATGGAGGTTAGGAATCTGGTAATGGGTGCCACTTCTGAAAATAGCTTGTTTCAGCGTATGAAACTTAGTAGACTACACCGGTAGGGTCACGTGTTGCGTATGACGAACACTCGTCTACTATATCGTGTCCTATTTTGTGTTCCTCCTAAGGAATGGAAGAAGCCATGTGGAGGCCAACAGATGACGTGGCAACGTGGAATGAGAAAATGTACAGCGAAGTTGGGTAAAGTAGGTGTCTCACGTCCTCGTGGTTGGGGTCCGAAAGTCCTGTCAACTAGTTGGCTGGAGACACTGAAGGATATGGCAGTGAACCGTGAACAGTGGCGATCGTGCTGTCATTTTCTATCGGATCAGAATGATTGAAAACACGTGCGTTTGTACAGTTAGACTGTGTTTCGTATGTTGGCTGCAGGAGTATCTTATCTTTTTGCGCCTGTGTAGGTCCACTCCCTGTTCCCTTTGGATATTCACTCTCTTTATAAGAAACATGTAACTCTGGGGGAAGGCAGCGGTCATTGAGGCTTGCCTTGCTGTTTAACGCTGTACGATAATGATGATGATGATGAACTTAGAGTGCCATGAAACGACATAAGGTCTCACTAGGTCAGGTCTGGTAACGAGCCGAAAGAAAGCACGTTGCTATCTTCAACCAAACGATCAGAGGATCGAATCCGAGACCCACCGGTTACTATTGTGGTAGTTGATAATTCGCTGTCTCTTTCAGGGAGGCTGGCCCCATCGTTTAACGCTGAGGTGATAATAATGTCATCTCTTGGCTCGTTACCGCACCTGACTTACTGCTACCTTGTGTGGTTCTGTGCCGTTCCACGTTTCATAGCCCGTGCCTTCCTCCCGTGCAACGAGCCCTAGGCTCTATGGAACACCTCTGTTGCACTACACTCATGCTTCAAGCATGTGATAGGGACATTTGAAATGGAAATATATGAAGCCAGCAGAAAACACGACAGACCTCATCTTTAACAAACGCGTTTGAAATGTCACTATCGCCCATCAAACCGCCTTTTCGCATCCACGAGGACCGTCATCATCTGGGCGAAAGTGCATTAGACATGATTCGGTAGGTTTATCCGGACTGGTTTTTCCAGTTATTTCAAAATGGCGGATGTCGGGTTTTATCATTGATGGTTGGAAACCCATGAAATCTTCCGGATGTTCTTTTTCCATCTGATATTTTTAAGTACCCCTTTAATCCCGACTCTAGTCCGTTTTTAATTATTTATGAATAAAGGCGCTCCAGTTAAGACAGTTCGTCGCCTCTCGGCGGCACTATTCACAGTTTACGTGCAAACCATAAATTTCTGTGCCTACTTACAAATTTACTTATTTCAGTTACGACACCGTGGTTCGAAGCGTGGCGTTATGTGTTCATCCAAAGCTTGTGGCCAGGTATTCACGAATTCCTCTGTCATAGTTTGGCGTGTATCGTTGTTGTGTCAACTAATAATCCGGACCCACTTGCGGAGCTAATACGACTTTCGGATGAGCAGACGCGACAGCAGCGAACTGGTGAAGCCAGCTACCCGCGCTGGTTTGCCGCTAATATCGTCAAATATTATGTCCTGGTTCATGACGTAACACGGTGCGATCAAAATCGGTGAGTTTCAACATCAGCTCTCGCCCATTATATGTAAAGTTCGATCTCAAAATTAACAATATTTGTGTGAAATTCGGTGGCTACGAGGTAGATTAGTGGGGACAAATATAAGAAGTTTGTGTTTATTTCTCATCCATGGAGCTGGGCTATCTAGGCCTGTCTGTTTGTTCCTCTTCGGTTAAACTTCATTATTCCGTATTGGCAATCTGGGGAAACTCTCTGTTTCTGATACATTGCCTCGGTTGCCACTCATGGGAGCACGACTGCACAACCCAAACGCCTCGTAATGTCACCCCTCAGTTTAGCCGGGATGCCAATTGATCTCCGTCCAAACTCAGGAACAGTGAATCGTACAACAGGCAGTTTCAAGAGCACGTAATCACTGTAAAGCTACAAAAATGAAAATGTTCTCAGTCCTGACATTCGTAATGCTCACTGTCGCATTGTGCCCGGTGGTGATTAAGTGGACTAGACGTACGTCACCACAAAAGGTCAAAAGTTCAAATCCCAATTCCGCGGGTCACTTTGGTGGTAGACGACAAATCGCTGTCACCCGGATCATTACCGCACCTGACCTATCGAGATCTTACGTGATTTTGTGCCGCTGCAGATTTCCGAGCCATGCTTTCCGATACTACCCTCGTGCAGCGGATCCTAGTAGCTATGGCGCGTGCCCCCTCCGCTGCAGTCATGCTTAAGGCATGTCACAAATACAACGGGGATAGCGGCACATCGGAGGCTGCTTCGCTGCCCCATCCGGTTGCACCGACAACGGTGACCGAATCATCCAAGTTTGTTCTGATCACATACTGATTCTGTTGAATACCATCTTGTCATAAGCTACATCGGGTCACCTGGCGCCCTCCCTCGCCTTCACAACGTTTGACTCAGATTGATTACATTGCCATTTATCGCCGTTGTCGTGGGTCAACCGTACATTGTCGAACGTTTTGGTCTACAGGTCATCCTTTAGTGCGTGTTTGCTTTTTTGCCCCTAATCTATGATCACATTGGCAGGGAAACCACTTGTATATATGATAAAGATGCATGCTTAACATTCCCCTCCGCTAAATAAATTGTTTCCCTAATATAAGATTGGTTGCTTACCGGCTGAACCAGGAGTGTGGGCTGACGGATGGCCCTTATTCGCTATCTTAGTGGACATATTATCCTCGGAGCAGGATAAAATTTGGAAAGTTGTTTAACCTGTTTAAGGCTCATGCCGACCCATCAAACCTGAATGACGAACATCCGTCGTGTGGGGCTTGGGAGGAGGCCGCCTTGGCGATGCAATAAAATTTACGAACATTTCTTCTGCGATTCTGGCTATTACTAAGATTCTAAAGAAAACTACTGCGGATATGTCAAGGCTGCTATTTGAACTGGAAGGATGACGCAATGTGCCTAACTCCAGAGGCGGAAATGCGAAACATCGATGAATCCTCCGTATGGCTGTGAAATCAGATAATTCGTTGTCTATTTATTACAGCCCTCCGTTTATTGATCCCATTTTCGTTCTGAGGAGCTTGCTTCAGCAGTTCTTCCACCTGTAACCTTTCCTCGCAATTCTCGCACACAGGCAGCTAGTCACTTTTATCAAGTTTGTTGCTGGGCCTTTTCTTTCTTCCAATCTGGAATACCCTCCCATCAGCCTACAATCTTTCCCTCTTCAAGAGCAGGATCAATAACCTGATTCTTACATGCATATTCCCCTCACTTCCTCTCAATTACAGTATGTTTTTTGTTCTTGAGATTCACGTTTTGTAATAAAAAAGTCATCAAGGTAAATAAAGTTGATCAAGCTGGTTTTGAATTTGCTTGGAGTTCCCAAAAGATTGGCTGCCGTATTTCCGGGCAACAGATTTACAGTTGAGATCTATGTTATGAAATAGATGTGAGGTACCGACTTCGGCAGCAGAAAGTGCACACAGAGTTCGATTTTCTTCTGAGGATATGGCTTCGAATAGATGTTGGGTTAAGAAATCGAAGCTAAGGATGAAATCGCCATATAAATCAGCTAAGGTGAAAGAGCTCGATTGATTTGTAGTAGTTGATTATACAGTGTATGGAAACTTGACTATGACCGCGAGTTTCACAAGATCCAGGCCATTAACGTGACATTCATACTTGACATCACTGAACAAGTTTGCTAGATAACTAAAAAAAAGTCGTGTGCAAAGTCAAGTGCATGAGCTGCGATGAATGCTACATCCGTGTATATGGGGGAAAGTGTCCACTTGGATACTTGGGTTATTTATTTGCTATAAGGAGGGATGATCCGTTCATATTCATTTCTGTCCACAAGAATCGATAATAACACTTGCGATCTAGTTGAAATTCTAGATTAAACCACCTCGACGCATCCAAGGGGATTTTTGGAACCTTGATGCTTCTCAAATTGTCGAATAGATTCAAGATCAAAGCTAATGACAAATCCGTAAATACAAAGGGACATCGCCATCTGTAATCACTTACTAACGATGTTACCACGACTGGCGATGAAACGCTTGTGACCCAGACGTTAAACTCAACAACCGGAGCCTCACGGACACCAAGAAACTGAGCTACGACCAATACAGCCTTTTAAATCACTGAGGTTCACAGTGGTAATGAGGGACTTTAGCAGCATACCATTAGTAAACACTCGTAGCTTTAACAAGTCGGTAAAGGGAGTCATAATGGGAGGGAGGTGTGTAGTGGGTTTCACGGAGTATATAGGCGAATCGTGACGCATCCGACTCTACAATCACTGGCATCTGCGAAGAAAGGGTTCATTGTGAATTCAGGGCGTTTAGCCCAATCCGAAGGGTGTATGAACTGAGTAGTCATTCACCGGACCTCATTACGTTCTGCTAGTCTGTGAGTTAAGCCATTTTTCAGTCTCTAATTCTATTTGGGCAATCGGCTATTATCAGACCCACAGAATTGCCATGGATCATGATGGATAGCCTGTAACGTGGAGAAGAAGTAGCATGTGTGGTGAACTTTGCATATTCCTTCTTCTTTTTCGCTGATTGTTTTTGCCCTTTGCTGTGATTCGGAAGACAAGGTCTGTGCACAGACTTAGGCAGAGTATATGTATGTATCTCTGATTGTGTTAATTTCTCGGCGCTCACCATCTGAAGGGCATGCAACAAACAAAAGCGACTAACCTTATTCCAACATATAAAACGGACTGACATGTGTGCAGATCCAGTGCTACCGGAACCATGGCTAAAAAGAAAAACTGTCCGGAAGAAAAAATCAGATTGAATCTATGAGTGGGGTCCTCTTTATATGTCTGAGCTGTTCTAAACCCCATCATGTCGATCCTTTATTGTGGTCAGTGGTTCTTCTATGGGCGTCATATTGCCCAGTGCCAAACCAAAGTAGACCGTGGGATAACAAGCCCTACTTCGGTTCTTTGGAAGATGCGTCTAACTTCCAAAAGTATAAAACTGCGGAAGATAAATGGTTGCTCTGTTTGCACGCCATTCGGATGTGGCTAAATATCCCAGTAACCTAGGTTTCCACGTGGAAAGTGCCACACGCTTCATGTCACCAGTGGCCCGGTTTGGAATTAGGGTTCAGTCACAATGGGTTTGGGAATTTTTGTTGGTCGTTGCTCACGTTGCTGGTTTTCAACCTTGGACTTACTACCACGAGCTAGTCGGCGTAATTGAGAACACCGAACAGTTGCCGTCATCCTCACAATATGGTGGTAATAGCTCCCCCATGGGAATTCAGTGGGTAGGACTTTTTGGAATAGGCGGTCGTTTGGAAGTGTTTCTGCAGCCGTCCAGCTTAACTAGGCCTTTCAGATGAAAGCTATTCATGTTCTCCATTGCCTATTTATATGAACTAAATTTCTACACCACGCACACTGCTGCAGTGTACTACTAATCAGCAAAATGTCACTTTATCTCTTGCTTCTTTTCTCAGTGCCCATGCGATATACAAACAGGTGGAGAAGCATTTTGGATCCGCTAGTTGTTACTTCCTCCCGCTTTTCTCGGCTGGTTCCGCCTCTGCTCATATACGACGTAACTTACCTAACGGGGGAAACAATGTAAACTCAGCACCTGCAAGCTCTCCGTTGACCGGGAATACTGTTGATTGCGATTACTGGTTGACTTACTTATTACCCGATGGGTTCCAGGTTCCATTGACTTTGGACACTCTGGTTGATGATGATCCCAATCCGCCGGTCGTAAATCAACATCCTCTTTCTGTGGATGATGAAAGTCAGTTGGAATACAACCATCCTGAGCCAGGTAGTTTGGTACCTTTTCCTTCATCTTCGTAAGATGTTTTTGCGTATTTGTCATTTATATACCAAACTTTGATTTATCCTGGTTAACCAAACCGATAAAAAGAAAGGTCTACCGTGACCAATAGTCTTAATTTCGATCGTAGCGGCTGCTGCACTTGGTTCGACAAATCATACCAAGAACTAACAGGTCCGGAAAAGAAAAAGAAGATAAAACATTCTATTGGTCATACATTTGCGAATGCTAAATAAAAACATCTTTTTGTCGCAATAACGGAGCAGAATGACTTGATTCCTTATAATTTTAATGCCCCTCATCTGTACCGTGAATTGACTACCGTCGTTTTTTTCGACGGCTGGAGCCTCCCATTAGAACTACCGTGGGATAACATTATCAGGTGTTTGACCTTGCGGCTTGGCCCGGTACCATGTGTTTTACGCCCGTTTCTACTATTTCTAAATGAGTGTAATTCACGGGTGAGTCAGCGTTCACAGGGCTAAAAAGGAACGTTTTCCTTCGACCAGTGGCTCATTTTCTGTATGAGAACAGTCAGCAATCCTTTCGGAAAGCGTATTTCGGCATCATTGGTGAGAGTCTTCATCCATGTTTAATCACGGTCGGCTTTGTGACAGGAGAGTTTGCCGTCCCCCTGCTCAGTGTTACGTGAACCATTATGATCTTACATGATCCTATGCCACTAGGGATCATAAAAGCGGTTCTTATGGTGTATTGGGTCTTAGAGACTGCGACATGTCTCTTCTGCTCCTGGGATGAATAAATCATTTAAAAATGTGGATGCATTCATTGATTGTGTAATCTGAATTATCAACTTATCAGTTAAAGGAAGTTTTAGTAAACACCTAGTGAATCGGTCGGTTGATTCCGTATCCCGTTTATCTGGAGTACACGTTTTGTCATCAAACGCTAATCCTGAGTCAGTTTGATGCCATTTATCGCTTTATTTCAGTTTTATGCAAAAATTAATCATTTATGCTAAAATTACTGGAGAATATGAAAATATGAATCGTTTGGCACTATGTCGGTTAATTACGGATTAAAGCACGGTCAGTTAGTACATCTTACAATGCTAGCCGGAAGTCGTCAGGTGGATTAAGCGTCTGTCACCAAAAAGGGTCAGAGGCTCAAATCCCAGATCTGCCAGTCACTTCGGTGATAGACATTAACTGGGTGTGGGCCGGTTCGTTATCACACCTGACCTAGTGTGACCTTGAGTCGTTCTATGTCACTCCAAGTTTCAGAGTCAAGTTTTTCGATGTCCCCTCCTTGGCGTACCAGGCCCTAGTGGCTATGGGACCTGTCCCCCTTCCTTGGGAGACGGTCATGTTTTCCCTATTTTTGTGAGGATTTTTTTTCTGCTATTATCTTTCCCTAAAACTATATCGTTTTCCTGTTTTGCGCTACTTTCAGCTTAACGTTAATTAAATTGTCGCCATGCCCCTCCATTGCTGCATGGTAATTGGTCAGTTTTATAACTTTTGCATTAATTCGCAAAGTCGGACGCCCGACCTAGCCTAAGTTATATGAGCGGTGGTGACCCGAGCTTACTCGACATGTTCTTCCTGCTTACCTGCCCGGCCGTCGTACTGTGTCAATACACGTTACTCATGAGGCTCCGTCTTCTGTGTTCAGCTAGTGGGAAGCCTAGCTGGAATCATGCGCGTCGTATACTGTGGTCCCAGTATCGTGTCAGCCGTTGTGCAGCTACGGGCCTGTGTCACCCCTCGAGTATCCAGTCATTGTGATCAATCTGTGCTACCATGGGCCCGATGCCTGTTTTGATTGTGCTCATAGTCTCAGAGGACTGAGACTTGTGTTGTGTTCGTTTTGTGGTCCCACCACTACATAACATCCCTCCACTGTACATACGCTTCAAGCAAGTCATGAAAAATGTACTGTTCAAGTTCCAGATATCTAAAAATAATATTCTGCTGCGTCCTTCCGGTGAGAGTCTTGTATAGTTTTAACATCGTTCCGGATAAAATGCGTTGAGCTTCTGCTTCTAAAATAACACTTTAACACATATATCCGAGTTGCATTATTATCCAGCACCGAGTTTCTCAACTGGCCTGCTCGATTTTATGCGTGCAATTCGCTTTTTTGTGGACTTCTCTTAAAGTTATCTTGGTTATTTATCTCCATTTTTGTAAGCACCTATTGCTTTTTTTTCTCCGGATAGATTTTCGTTGTTTCATATCGATTTCTTTCCTTCCGGTTTAGAAGGCGAAAAGGCGATTTTACAGTCACTGATTTACCCGCGCCACTTCAGACGGCATGGTCACAGTCTCACCCAGACGGATTGTGACCAGATTAAGACGTTCGTGCACGAATTTGTCGTGCGCTCCCTTTTGCCTTGGGTGGAACAGACGATGCGATGCTTGAATGATCAGGTCAGCTTAATATAATTTGCTCATCGCACACTTCTTTTGTGTTATTCGTGCACTTTCATTACGCAAACCCTACAGGATCATGACAAAGGAAGGAGGAGAGAGAGAAGAGAAAACATTATGTAGAAATCACTAAAAGAGTAAACATATGTGCAACCTCCCTCACTTCATCAGTTATCCATCTTTGATCAAAGGGTCCACCGGTAGAAGACAGTAGGACCGATCTCAGGGTCTCATAGCCCATTGGGAAATGGTGACTGACTGTTCAGTTCATACTCCTTTCGGGTTTGGTCGGACATCTTCGGTTCCAGGTATATCCCTCCGCCACATGTTTCGGTGAGTATGGTTTCATATGCTTCGTACGAAATTCAAACTTCATTATCTTCGTAGTACTGGTAGAATATGACGGGAGAATTTTGTAACTCAGAAGTTAGGCGTGAGGCACTGGGTGCTAGGGTTTAGTCTTTAGAACCTGCGCTTGGTCGGAATAGGTTGACGTGGTTGGTAGGTTTTGTACATGCACATAGAACACGTGCCTTGTCGCACGTTGTTCTTCGGGACAGGTAATGGTCAGAGGATGGTTCGGTGTAGCCAGTTTCTCATATGGATAAACTGCATGAAAGCTTTAACCAGTTGACTGACTTGTGTAGGTGCAGTTAGACTAGCGGGCTGGGGTTTACGAAATTCCCCGAGGCAATGGTTGAAGATAGTAGGTGATATGACTCAGTGCCTGGGTCGTTGGCGATCTTGCATTCGAAACCTTTCTTTTGCAGTCGATCTTTCATAGTTCCCCGTTCTTTCTCTGTTCGCGCACAGGATGCTGTGGGGTAGTAACCACAGCCAGAGCGTGTTGGTGCAAGGTTAGTGGTTCGCCAAACAGAACCGAACTTAACTTTTCCCAGGCGAACTGCCAAAGACCAGTCAACCGGGTGAAGAGCTCCGGACATTCGCCTTCGGCTTTGCAATTTTGCAAAAACATGTCAACGAAAAATTAGTGCATAGGATTTCCTCAGTAGAGTCTGTTTGAGACGCGCAGTCATTTGGGAGCATTTCGGGCAACGTTCAGAACGCGTAGCCAACTCGGAGCCTGGGAAGCCCATATCTGACTATTCTCTTGTTCAGTGACACTGATAAGACTTTTGTGGTTCCAAATCGTCTGAACGTGTTGTATCAAAAATAGGAAAACATTATGGCAAAGTTTAGTTGGTTGAATATAACCCGGTTGCGGATAAAGAGCTGGTTGATGCGATTCACTTCTAAATACCCTGAAAAATACTACCTGTCAGGTTCCATTAACCAGTCAGTCAATCAGTGTCATCGATCCGCTGTCGGCTGTTATCTTAGCCGTGCTCAGTTTGATCGTTGCCTCGACTTGGATCCCTAAATAAGCACCGGGCAGTCAGTGGCACATAAAACAAATGCACTTTCGAAAACTGCTTTCACTATGCACCAACAGCACGTTGTAGTTGGATGAGCGCTCTACTTGCGTTTCCGAATCTCACCATAGCTTTATTTTTCGTTTGGGTAGAAGAACTGATACTAGGTATTTGGATGATGATTCTTTCTCGCTTGCTGGCCATCGATAACTATCTGCTGGGCAGTTGAATCTGGAAGATGAGGAATGGTCTTGTTTTAACAGTGTCGGGTTCTGGACCGATTTTTACCGCACGAGGATTGATTCGGTCGGCGATTAATTGCTTGCAGCTGAAGGATCACTAAAGACATCAACATAGTCGCCAAACTGCGGATCTGAGATGCAGGCTCGTCTGGACAAATGAGTAGCCCGTTACCAAGCTGCTCATCGTATAACTGATGACATATGGGTCCGAAGAAAGTGGGTAAATATGTCTGATCTCAGGATAGGTGGCAAATTCAAAATACTCCTTACCCTAAATCCCCACGCCAGCGTTAATGGACGAATAGTAGGTTCGTCGGGCTCTTGTAGTAGCCTCACTGAGACTCGTGATTGATCGCGTCGAAACGAGCGCTGAATTCGATGAACCAGGCCTTACTTAACTGCTGGAACTTGTAGTAGTGTTCAGTTGCTCGCCACAGTGTGAACATTTAGTTAGCACAATCTTTGCTATGTTAAAATTCTCTTTGATTTGATCGAACGCAGCTGCAAAGCAGTTGAGAAGCATCCAGCAGGAAATCTTGGAATTCTCGGGCCACTTTGCTATGTTGCCCAGTTTGGTTGATCTATGCACACACTGAAACAAAACACAAGCACTAGCGGCGCACGATAACACAGGAGCACACAGCCTGTGGTCTAGTATGACATGAACACACAAAGAGGCTGGAGACACAAAAGTTTGAGCTCAAGTCTCAAAGCCCGTAGTCGCACAACGGATGGAACGGAGCTGCTGCTCCCTCGAATGAGCATACGAGGCGTACATGTGTAGGCTCACCGGCAACTGTAGTGAAAGGGTGTACAGGGCACGCGAGATGTCTGGCCTCATCCGAAGGACGTATGAATTGACCAATTGGTTATCGGTCCCCAGTGGGATACTGGCTCCGTGATCCGTCCTGCTGTCTTGCGGGTTAAACTGTAGAAAGCTAATGACCGCAGTTTATGGCTCCCTAAGAAAACAGCCTGCTTTGACCTGGGCAACTTAGCAGTACTGAGTCCTCAAATTAGACCATGAATTATCGCAAAAACTTGCTCTCGTTCCACGATCTCTGGCACTCTTCTATCATTACAAGATCATCTGCATACTCACCACCATATTAGAAACACCACGCCTCTCTCACCCCCTCTGCAGCCGTTTTGTCTGGCGGCCACGGCTCCAACACAGAGAAGATATTCCAATCTCAACGCCGGTTGTCATCAGATTCCCGACGGAACCGTCCACTCCACGACCGTTACAATAAATCGCATCACTGAGCCTACTTTTCTCGAGCCTCGCATGCGATTCAAACTGGCTAGCTTTAACGTACGCACTCTTATGCGAACCGGACAACAAGCTAGCTTGGCTCGCACATTATAATCGCTCTAAATCAAATTTCGCTGCGTCTCAGAGACGAGAATGCAAGATGCAAGCCCCATGATCAGGCTGACGTCCCCATCTAATACAAATGCCAAGTTCCGTGTTCGATTATCGATAGACCCGATTGCTGCCACAGCCGGTCAGGCTGGTGTTGGAATTGCTCTAATCCGCAGAGCTACGGTGGCCATGTCAGACGGGATTCTCATTATTAGCCAATTTTGCGCAGTGCGGCTCCGAGGCTCCTGTAGATCGATTAGGCATCGAGACCGTGCACTGGGCGTACTCATCAGTTCCGCTTACGCCCTAAAAGACTACAGCCCGGGTACAGTTAAAGACAAGTTCTATCAGCGGCTCGATGGGCTCACCGAACAGATATCGTGATCCTCGCCGGGGACCTTAATGTGTCCGTTTGTCGCCTGAAGGAGAGCGAACGTCACTTAGGCTTCAAGTTTGGCTTCTATGCCTATCCCTCGGACAATAGGTAAAGACTTCTGACACTATGCTGATCACCAGCTTTTTTAACAAGCAAAAACTTTCGCTCCCCCCCCGCTTATGCACACGAATGGTTCCAAATCGACCCCTTAGCCACTGCTTACCAATGGTGCAGCAGCGTGCTAGATTGTCCCTCTTACTGGTCAGCCTGCCTTGAGGCAGATCGTGCATTAGTCTGCACTTATATTTGCTTGTGATTTGGGGTATCTAAACGATTTATTCTCAGTTCCAACAATCTGAGCGACCCCCTAGTGCTAGAATTCTGCCAGACTTTGCTGGGCCAAATACAAGAATCTACAACTCCACCTGATATTGACGGACACTGTGAACACCTAAAAGAAGCCTTACTAAAATCTGGCATGGCCAGTTTTTGATAAGGTTCACCACTTACACAAGATTTCTTCTGATTGTCGCTGCTTGCTGATCGCCAACAAAATCCCGCTGAAAGACAACGAAGCACGCCATGAACTCTGATCTTGTTCGAAGTACAGTCTTTATGCTGATCGTGAGACCTGTTGATCAAAACGTACCATAGAGATTGGGACAGCTCTGGTTTCTGGCAACTCCAGAAAGCTCTTTCAGCTCATTCGCGCCACTGGACCACAAAAATCAGGCGTTAGTGAAACGGCTCGCGAATCCGATAGAGCAACAGTAACAAACTTGCTGTGTAGACTGGACCGCTGGGCAGAATACTTCTACTGTCATCATGATTGGCCACCGGGTGCTCCTACTTCTACGACCACCTCTTCGTTTCCTTCCTAGGCACTATTAGACGGTCCACCGACAGAAGTAGAAATTCGAAGAACACTCCAAACTCTCAAATCTCAAACCATACGGACCAGATGGTATCCCTCTTGCTCTTCTTAAATACAGAGAGTTGATTCTACTGAATTCACTGACATCTTTGTTCTTAAAATTTTGAACAAGAAAAAGTCCCTACATCTTGGGGTGAGTCGATGATTGTTCCTACCTTTAGAAAAGTTTGTCACACAATGTGCTCCAAACACCGAGGCATCAGTTCGAGCTCCGTCGTTTCAAAACTCCTAGTGTCCGTTATCCTTCGTAGACTTTCTTTTTTTGTGAACTTCAGTGCCGTGAAAATCAAGCTGGGTTCCACCCTGGTCGTGGTTGCACGGATCAGATCTCAGCCCTGAGTCAGCTGCCTGAACAGAGTCACTTTTACCAAAAGCCGAACATCGTCGTGTTCTTGGATATCAGGGCGGCCTTTGATTTCGCCTACAGGTCAGTCCTATGAATCTAGATACTGACGAACGAAGTGCCCGAGAAGTACGTTTCCATTCCGAGGACTCTACCAACAGACCTCGGACAAAGGGGCGAGTGCATGGGCAACTTCCCCCGTCCTTTACTGTCTCGAGCGGAGTTCGGTCCCATATTTAAAGGCCTTTCGACGATATTGTGAACTGTGGTCCGGGTCCCAGGTTTGCTGACTTGAATTATGGTGACGACGGCGTCTTGTGGGGAGACGACATTCAAACTACCCAAGCTGTTTTATACCACTTGGTCGCCGAAGTCACCGTGTATGGGGTGCACTTTACTTCTTGTAGGTCCAAAGTTTTTTCCAAGACTGGCAGGGAGATCCTCCTGTACTCACTGTTTGTGGGGAACATTTGGAAATAGTTAACAGTTTAATGTACCTAGGAAGTTGTATTTCTGCTGGCGGGAGTGTTAGGTTTGAGACCTTATCCACCTCTAAGGCTCGCCTGGCTTTTGCCAATCTCAGACATACATGGCGTCGTCGCGACATCAGGCTGTCCTTGAATGATAAGGTCTAAAATGTTGCAATTCGTTCAGTGCCGCTTTACATATGTCAAACCGGGCCAGTTCGAGAAGACGTGCGCCGGCTGACCGTGTTCGACCACCGGTGTCACTCCCACGGTAATAACAAGGTAAGATGAGTATTTAGATTCGACTGTACTTCATTGAAAGGAATTATTTCTCTATGTAGACCGCGATGGCTGGGCCTCGTCTTGCGAATGTCCACTTAATGTTGGCCTCATCCCGCTTTTTTCGTGCTCTCTGGACAGGATTGGAAACGACGCCGTAGTAGACGACCGACAACTGTGAAGAGTTTAATATAGTTTACCTCTAGTGTTACCGCAGTAGGGCCTTGTCGTTTACTGTCTTGGAACAGAAACGATACCGAAAATCGCTGGTTAGAAACCTTAGCGATATTGTTCAAAACGTAATCAAAGGCCCCAATGCTGTGGCGGGCCCTCATCTTTCCTCTTTTATGAATATCAAAAACATAACAAAACACCATGTGCGGTGAAACTTCTAGAAAGCTTTTCTAATTTCCTGACTTTCTGTCCTTCGTTTTGTGCACTTAACATTGTTATTATTATTATTGCCATTACTATTGCTACCATTACCGTTATTATTCCGTGATTCTTTTGACAATACCTGTATCGGGTTCGTGATGCACGTATATATATATATATATATATATATATATATATATATATATATATATATATATATATATATATATATATATTACATGTATATGTACGTAGATAATATGTATCTATAGATCTAGCTATTTCTGTTGCCCACTTGTCTTTGATGTGGAACATCATCCGCGCTTAAGAACCGTAGTTCTTGTTTCTCTTAATTTATCCTGTTTGGGTCCTAGGGGCCAGGGGTTCGTTTCCCTTCCACAGATTGCCTGCTATAAATGCGTGGTGAAAATGTCGATGATAGTCGTTTATACCGCTCGACAATCGCACACTAGTATTATATGAGTTTCAGTAAACTCTCCATTCCTAATCGATTTATTCGGGATTCTACAATAACTTATTTCTTGCGTGTGCGCATGTTTATCAGTTGAAATAGGCACCTTTGTAGACTTGCGCTAGTGATGCTGTTTGCTCAGGCGAATATGAATGAATGGTGAGGCCAGTGTGACTAATTCGTGCTTCCCGATTCAGGAACTCACCGACGTTTCACTCAATAGAAATTGTACATTTGGTTTCCGAAATCGCTTAGTGTTTTTTATTATGCCTTTGGGGCTTTTGCTTTTATCGCTGTTCAGTGACGTTTTTTTATGCACATCGCACTAACCTACTAAAACTTGCACTAGCTAATGCTGGTTCATTACTGGATTTGTTACTTTTCCGAAGTTACAAAGTGGCATGTTTAATTGTTTTTTTTTGGCTTTTGAAACTATCCCTTATTGCTTTCGTCTCTGACTGGCCGATGCTTTGTCTCTGCAGGTCGCACATCGCATGCGTCTATCACGTTCCTTTCTCAGTGCCACCAAGAAGTTCTTCACGAGTGCTGTTGGTGGATCTGCGCAGAACTCACTGAATTCAACATCTAGTAACGCCCTTTCTCAACCACCGAACTTACTGGAATCTACAAACACACCAAGTTTGATTGGAATGAGTGGGAGCGGCGGGAACTGGCCACTCACCAGCGGCGAAGTGGGGATGACAAGAAATTCCATGGTCGGTTCTAGAGAAGATGTACGTGGACAACAGCCACCCCATCCACCAGCTTCCGCAGTACCGGTGGTGGTTTACACTACTGAAGCACCTGAAATGCAAATGCGCCGTCTGGCAGACTTGGCTTTTCTGTTTCAACAATACGAAGTGGCCCATCAGACTTACAATGTGCTAAAACGCGATTTCCAGAATGACGGGGCGTGGTTGCACTATGCTGCCGCTCAGGTATGAAGTGCGATTTTGCTTTACTTTTTTCGTATCCGCTCGATCAGGCCATTTGGTCCTCATGCCACTTGGAATGCAAGATACGTCTTATTGTTAGCAGTTCTGGGGCGCCGACAAATCATAGATGCAAGTGAATATCCTGCATTTCATCCGTGCTTTCGTCATAGTGATGTTGAGGCAGCTCCTCCTACTTGACGGGCTAGCAACAAGTTTCTAGCAGATATCGATCTGGTTCAATTTCTACTGGTAAGTGCCGTAAACTGATTTCCGTCTTCGAAAACGGTATCCAGCTGGGTCCTGAGTTATCTTCCCCGTCAGCACTGTCAGCCTAGAGATGGAGATTGGGTCACAAAAATTCTGGTTACAGCTTGGTCCGGTTTACGAAAGACAAACCCGAAAGGATCAAACCCCTGAAGACAAGGGAGTTGCATGCGCGCAGTAAGACAGGCGTTCTGGCATCAATTTCGAACTGTTTGGTTGGAAATTCTGTTGCGCCAGCTTGCCTTCAAAATAAACCTGAGGCACCAATGTCCAGAAACCTGTAGTCGTATGATGCCCTAGGCTCTTAATAGCCAGTTTTCACTACCATACAATCAGACTGGTCGTATTGGTTTTGAGGTTCATCTCGCTCAGTCACCAGGGAATGTCGCACAGTTGTAGAAAAGTGCATCGCCTTACATCATCCGCGGCTTGTCCGTTTGATAGGATAATGAAGCTAAGGTACTCAAGGTTTGCTACAAGTTCTACTGTCTGGCCATTTAGTTGTAGGGCTCGGTTTACTTGACCTTCTAGTTGTATCGATCTCAAGACCAACTTCCAATGCGCATTCTTTAAGCCCTCCAGAGGCAGTTGAAACGTGGCCAGATCCCCCATGGGTCGTTCGTATATTCGAGATCCGTAGTATAACAGTCTGTTGAAACCTGCATAATCCAATCGACAACAAATTTGGACAGCACTGGAAATAACGGACACTTGTCTTACTCGGATGAATAAAATTCATCCACCTTTGGTCCGAACAGATGTCTTTCTTCCGACTTAGTGCTGTTCTGTCAGACGGACTAGTTTGGATAGAACGCTGTCTGCAAATATCACCTCTCACAACCCCTCACGATCGATCGAATCGAACACAGCTCGAAAGTCGATGAAGCATGCGGCGGTAGGACATTGGAATTTGTTCCAGGATCTCGCAGAAGGTGAATATCTGGTCGATGCAGCTACTGCCTAGGCGGAATCCTCCCTGGTGTTGCCTAGTGCGTGCGTCTCGATGTAGCAAAGCGATTCAACGCAAGTTGGGCGAAAGTTTTTGCGACCACGACCACCAGACGGATGCATTTGTAATTTCCGCACACTGTGCTGTCGCCCTTTTTGGAAAGCGGCAGCAAAACCGAAGCGTTCCAATTTGTTGGATATTTTTCGGCTTCCCAACTCAACAGGAACAAGTTGTAAAACAGCTCGGTAACCACCGGAAATCACATCTTATAGATCCCCGACGGGATTCCGTCATCACCTGAGGGCTTCCAAGATTTCAAATGGTGGGTCAAATTAGTTGTTTCCATTAATGTTATATGAATGACCCGAATTCGGAACTATATCTACCGGTCTCTGTAGCTAACGATTTAATAGCGGGCTGAAATGTTCTGCCCATCAAGTTAGTTTACTATCCATATCGGGAATGAGTACACCGGAGGGATCGCGCGACAGCGACGGAGTAGACCGCCTTAACCGGCTGCTGTTCGTATGAGGCCAAAGAGGTTTTTGAAGTGACAATTTCAAGCTGCTATTTTCATTTTATTCGCTGTTTGCTGCGGATAATCGTGGCCGCCTTCCTCTGCGGGTTTCGTTGCCTCGCGTTTGAGGTGTTGGTATTCCGGACAGCCAGATGAGCCAACCTGTTTAGCCACGGTAGAACTATGGATGGTATGTTCGGATATCCAGTCTTATAACACGTTTTATAGTTCCCAGTTTGGCCATTGCGCCCGGTTGTACTGCTACTTTTAATTTACCTGACAGCGAATTACCGGAATCTCCCGTATCGTCGACCTACGTTCGCCGATAAAAGGCTCCGCCTTCTTTCGGGATTTCACGTTAAAACGCCCCGAAGGATTTGCCTTTTTTTACGGGTCCTCAGTCGAAGGCGAAGCTTTGGACGACCGGCACATGATCTGAGTTTCCTTTGTTAACTGCCTCGACACCGCACCGCTACCTGCAGTCATCTGCTAACGAAATCCATCGTGGTCGGATTAACACTTAGTCAGTTCTATCGTCATTGGAATACCATATCCGAGGGTGCCTCCTGGGATGCTGTAACCGTGTTAATTAGGCACAGTCGGTTAAAGTCAAAGAAGTTAGTGAGCCTGTCGCCATTTTCACACCGTTGATTCAGGCAGAATTTTCCGAAAATATTGCTTGTCGAGGCATCATGTACGCCTCTCCGGGCGTTCCATTCACCCGCCGCGATAAGAATATACCTTTTGGGGATACAGTTCCCCACTACTTGAACTCTATCGCAGAACCAGAGGGTTGGAGCGTGGAATCCCAACAACAGTAAGATTGACGAGTTGGTCCTTGAAGCGCGCTGCAGCGATTCTTGATCGTATCGGTCGCCAGCAGAGCAGAGGGGAATTGGCGAGGTGACCTAAAGCTATTGCTATTTGTTGTTGACCTATAGTTTCTGGGCCACTGAAACTGCCAGTAATGGCTATCTACGCCGGGGACTGTGAATGGTACGACCGCCGGTGCTACTTAGTCTGACTTCCGATGAACAAGCAATGCTCACATGATAGCCGAGCAGCATGTACATTATCACAGCCTGACTTCCGTTGTCCGAAATGGTTCTTACGTTCCGGCATCCTGTATGGAAGGTCTTTTGGAGATGAGGGCGTCCAGTATGCATTCATGACGCCGCAGCCGCTGGAGAAGCGCAGAGTCCCTTGCTTCCCGGAGACGCCGTAGCATAGATAACAAAGAGAGGGGAAGACTTGATGATGAAGTTTCATGGGTGTTTGGTACAAGGGACGTTCCTAGCGTCACTCGCCATGGACGTGATTGGTCTATTTATTACTTTCTCAAAATTCCATGGTTTCAGCTAATCCAAATGTTTTTAAGTTCTCCCTCCCGGTTTTTCTCTGTTCTACCCTTTGTCACACTTAGGAAATGTCAGCTTTTTCAATTTATCTCCAAGGCGCAAATAGTCAAAGGCAATATCCGTACCATTACGTCGACTCATCAGTGACCATTTATCTTCAGACATGCCAGTGAGTTGAATATCCATTTTGTCAATATTTCAGTCCACTTACCTAGAAGTTGAACTGATATTGCTTATTCTGTGAAGGTTTTGCCAGGTAGTTCACATGGTGTGTAAAGTGCACAACTTTCAAGGTCGTCCAAAATATTTGGTAAGTTTTTGATTTCGCATACATGGTGGAAACCGACTGAGGAAATGAATACTTTGAACACAATGAGAAGGTGTGAATTTGAATATCAATAAATCCACTCCATGAATGTCTTCTGCCGAAAAGTTCATAAAGTGAAGTGCCAACGTTGTCAGTCTCGTAATTGATAAGTAACTGTGGTGATATCTCCCACTACATCGGCAAAGTGCGATCTCTCGAATTTTTCAACTGTGATTCGCGTACCTTGTATTTCTGGGAATAAACTGTGGAAGTAGCAGCACACGTCGCTTGAGGTTAATTGACTGATGAGGGGCACTTCCTAACCATCGTAATTCATGCACTCTCGCTTGGTTCTGCGTCTGCTAGGTCACGGCGACTGTGATCACTAATGTCAGTTTCAGTCGTTGCTTTCGGAATGCGCCCACATATAGGTCGTTCATCTTGATCATCCCAGTCGCCGGGCCCACTCAGAAAACAGTCACGCACATTTCCCTACAAGTGGTAGGTGGTCGATACTGCTAACAGGCTGAAAGAATGGTTTAATCCGCTGAATCAGTGTTTTTCGGTTTGATTGCACCGTGGTTCTCTCGCTGATCACATCTGCCAGTCCATCCAGATCCGCTCCACCATGGTATCAGTTAGCGAATCTTTGAATCACTGGGGAACGTCACCAGTTCCAAAGTCCGGCGCGGAGTGAAATTTATCAAATATATATATTCCCCGTTTTGGGCCATTTGTGTGGTGCACAGAACAAGCCGAACTCAAGACGAATCTGGAAAGCAATACGGCACAATTACCTCTAACACTTGTAAGAAAACATGGAGGTGTATGCCTCAGCAGTATCCAAAGAAGGGGTAAGCAACGGGACCAGGTTAAGGGATCCCACAAATGTTTTACTTTCAGTCAGGCGGTATAATTTGCGGACGAGACAAAATCTGGGGCCTGAGATCATATTGGTGTGGGAAAACAAAGCTCGGTGGTAGGAACCAGATGAATAAGTTGATATTTCGAGAAGTTACAATGCCTCAATGATTCGAAATGGAATGAACAAAGTCAGCAAATGAATTTTTGCCTTTGAGTTTCGAGTGGACACTGCAGGGCGCTGACAGCTCCAGTTTGGTCCCAAATACCTCGGAATTTCCCATTCTTATCTTTTATTGCTTACCAGGTCGGCGGAGCTGGCACTAAGGGCGACTTTGGTTAATGCTGAAGCTTTGTGCAGTCGAGGACTTTTCGCCGAGGCAGCAATGAGTCTGCTCAGATTAACTTCACAAGTGAGTATCTTCTTTCAACATTAAAACATTGCTTTTGTATTCATATTCCAGCTTTGGCAAGTTGCATGTAGACGCGAAAAAATTATCTATCATATTCCCACGTTCTTTGTCGTCTCAAAAGCGTAATTTAATTCATTATATGTGTACTCGGTAGCTAGCTGGACCCCTTAAACGATAAATTTAATAACAGCATAATTAGTCACGGGTAAAATTCATTTCTGTCACAAGTTCATTAGTCATGCAGTAAGTTTCCACATTCGCCCACAATCGAAATTTATCCACTGTTGTGTATAAATTTATTCGGCTTCAAGTGTGTTACTTCATCAGTAATGTACAAGCACTTTCAAGTAGAGACCATGACGCGACGTCGGTTAACGAGATCGCCCATCTTCTGCAATATCTTGTTGTATCCATTTTGTTCGCATGGTTCTTATGGAGTAGCAGGGTTCTTCAGAACAACTAAATGGAGACCCCCTGTTTGACTAACTGCTTTTTGGACTAGCCCTTTCATGTGAAAACCTCAGGTCACTCGGCATACCTTCGACTCAGGAATCACCCAACTTGAGTTTTGCTCTCACTGGAATTGTACATCATTTTTTCTTCCTGTTTTGCCATTTTTGCTTATCTGCTCCTTTTTGATCGCCTATTCTCTCTTTTTATCAGGATGATGATCTGACTAGTGGCCTTTTAATCGAACAGACTGCTCACTGCGTACTACGTTTGCGGCGTCCCATGCTACGGAAATTCGGATTCCGTCTCTCTCTTGCTGCGCATCGATACAATCGAGCCCGACAGGTAAAACCCCATGTTGAACCTGTTTTTTTATATGTGCAGATGTGTTTGTGATGCAAACGTACATCTTCCAGTCGTCGCTCGATTTCGTTATGCTTGATTTTCAGGTTAACAGCTATCACGTTTCATTCGTGACTGTCATTAAAATTTGTGCACTTTTGCAATAGATAAATAAATGAGACGATTCAATGGATGCAGCGAAAGACATTTTGATGATGCGGTAACGTCAGGGTTAGTTTTCTGTGGCAGTCGATTACCGGTCGGTGTGCTATCCGATCATCTCTCCAGGATCCAGTTTTTATTTTTGGTTCCCGTTGCGAGTGCGACGTTCAAAACAATGGTGGTTCTATCAAAACCCAAAACGAATCCGGAACAAAATATGATACTGCTGTTTCAAACAACAATGGAATACCCCAGCGGTAACCAAACAAAGGAGACAAGCTAGGGGAGTGGGTCAAGAGACCCGACAGATGTTGAAGTTTCGAGCATGTGGCACAATGGGCGGACCAGACAAAACGTGGGGGTGTGGGGGTCAGGTTGATGAGATAAATCAGTAATAGTTCAGCGGGCTTGATAGTGAAAACTAAACAGATGAGTCGATTTTGGGGAGGTTAACACGATTTGGCAACCATAAATGAAAGGAACAAAGCCAGTGGATGATTATCTGCAATTGTACGTCCAGTGGATGCTCCAATATTGATGCGATCGTATGCGTTCTGTACGGCTCAGAAAGTTTTATGTAAGATATGCAAATGTTTTCAGTGTTCGGGTGCTGGTGCATTCAAATTGTTCGCTCGAATGTGACACAGAACCCGTGTTGGCACTGTTGGGATCAAGCGCTTACGGCTGTACGCTGTGGAACCTAGTCGACTTAAGGAGTTTGAAAATACGATGCACATGCCCGCGGTATCCTATTTCTGTACAATTCACTTCATCTTCTCAGGTCTTAACTCATCCTCTGTTAACCATATGGCCAACTGTCTCCGGTCTATCAATTCGCTCTCAGAGCATGTTTTTTTTTCTTGAGTTTGGTCGCTGACAATAATTATTCCCTCACACTGTGACGGAACAGCAAAATGACGTGTGAGGGAACTGACAGTTAGTTTGACAATGCATATCCCAGTCCATGTGGCTCTGATATGTCAAGCAGTTTTTTGGTGATTTTCCAAATTTCATTAACTTTTTCCCATGTGATTTCCAGCCATTTCTTTCTAATGCTATTGTCTCAACCTTAACTGGATTTCCTTGATGTCACTTTGGGTTCATTGTGCGAAACACATTAAAGTCGTATACCTTTTTTGATCTCTTATTCAGTCCCATCTTACCATTCGGGCGTACAATGTTGCCGCCCCGATTCTCGCCGGTCGGCGATGGAGTCTCATCGAAGTGAGTGAAGCCTTTCCTAATTTGCGCTGTTTTTATTCTGCTGCTCTGGATTCAAGAAAAGGTGTTCGTGGTTAGATTGATGAGGTTCAAGAATCTCGGTGATATAAACTAGGATCGTGAAATTGGCACATAATTGAGGTTGTATTTGCGATCAGCTAAGAATAATCTTATATTTTGAAAATCAAACTATTTAATACTGTTGACGTCCGGCGGGAGATTATCAAATCGTTTTAGAAGTTATCAGCTAACGGTTTTTGTTGGCGGATAGTTTTGCTGTATGAACGAAAAAGAATGTACTCATGAACGGCTGGCTCACTTATCCTTTTATTATCTTATCCAACCTTTTCGGTATCGGACGCACCAGTTTGGTTACATAGGCTTTGTTTGTTAGGTTTTGGATATCCAAAAATGTCACCGTAATCTCCTTTTTAATTACGTATTCCTTTCTGTAACGTTGCACCAATCCGCTCTGATTTTGACTGCGAAAACTTGCAACAATTATCTTAAACTATTCTGATTTGTTGCCTGTTCTAAATATTAAACCCTATCACCCAGTAACTTATGCCTAACCTCTGAGTTACTGGGAAATTTTCCCAGCATATTCTACTCATAATACGAAGAGAAAGGTGTCCAAACACCAAAAGTCTTCTCAAATCTGCCCTCAGCGACCATGGTTCGGAGCCGCACTTCAAAAAACGACCTCACCATTGGTGCTTTTACCCGACCTTTGGTCGATAAACGACTGTCACACCAGTGCCGCAGATGCCTTAAATCAGAGCATGCCAATCGGGCCTTCTATGCACACACAGACACTTATTTCTATGTACGAACACTAGGTGAGGTAGAATTATTCAAGCAACTTAATCTATCCATGTCACCCTGTTGTTCCCTTGCAAGAACAAGGTTCGGCTTTGAGTCAATCCAGTTTTGCAAAGGCACTTAACACTTCGAAGGTACAAAACGCGTACCAAACATATCTACACTATCATTTAGACGATCGAGAAAAGCCCGGTATCCACCCAGTAGCAGAGAAAGTTTCTCGTCTATGCAAATATCAGTGCCGCTAGTTTCAACTAAGGATACGGCGATCTGTATAGACATCTCAGTTAGAAAATTGAAAAGAAAAGGTGAAAAGGCAGTCTTGACGAACACCACTTCTTGCGGTGAACTCGTGTGAAAGGTTCCCATAAGCACGAACTCGGTTTTGGCTGTTCGACTGCAGAGATTGGATGATTGGAATGAATTTCTCTGTCACACCCTTCAGTGAGAGGCGGCGCCATAGAATTGCACGATCGGCTGAATCGGAGATCGTTTCCGCTCAAGGAAGACGGAAATCGTGGGTCTATGAAACGTGCCCACGCTCTAAGGTGTGTCGTGAAGTGAGAAGTCGGTCAGTGCAGCCTCGACCGGGACGAGAACGGGTTTGTTTCTCACGCACATAACTTTCGCGAGACAGATAGTAGTAATAGTAGATAATCGGCGAGGGATGATGCGCGTGAGTAGTTTGGATGCAAAGCTTACTGAACTAATTCCTCTGTAGTTTCCACACGAAGACCTGTCAGCTTTCTTATGAATCAATGCAATCACCGACTCAGCAATCCTTAGGAATCTGTTCGTTTGGCTAAATTGATCCTAGGAGTTTTGTTAACTCCAATGTTAACATTCAAACCCAGTCGTTGAAGAAAGATGGTGACAGTTCATTCAGTCACCCGGATTTCGGACTGATGCCTGGTATCCCCCTAAACTGGTTCATTTGCAGACAGAAGTGGAATGTTTACTGTTGTCATGGTCCAGGTCAAATTTTCTCTAGAGTGTTCTGGCGAATTCTCCAGTCGACCATCCTGAGAGTGAATCAATGTGCCTTCGGTCTCTTTAATCACCTGGGTTACGTTCAGCTTCCTTGGATCAGTATTCCTACTGGGTCGGTAAGGGTTCCGGCCATTTCCGATGGCCACAACCTTTTCCATTTCCCTACACTTTCTTATCTACCATTGCTCGCGGTTATTTCTCAGTCTCATGGTGCGTTCATGTCTAAAGGATTTACGCGTCTCAATGTATGCTGCATTCGGAAGGATGGATCTGCTACCATCTAACAGTGCAACTGAATTCGGTGATAGCCATCGTTTCCGATGTCTATGTGACAAGGCGTCATCTATGGAAGTTGGCGGTGATCAACGGATTTTTTTGACCTATTCTCAATGTTCCTTTGGATCCTGTGTATGTTGTAGTCCCGATAACAGCGTGCCAAGCTGCGATCAGAACTGAGGTCTGCGATTATCGTCTGTTACCATTTGCGCAAGGGCCCATGGGCTTTATCTGATAGTGACCAGAGACCAGACGCTAAAGAAAACGCATAATCTGAGTTCGTGTCTATGGACCAGAATGTTAAGAGCACTTTTTGCGAAATGCTCATGGAGTTTGTTTGGGGTGACATAATGCGCTTTTGTCACTTTTCCGGAATAATTCTTGATTCGGTTGTGAAAAATAATTTCCCGAACGATTTTCCTAAATTTCATACTTGAACATTTACGATTTGAACCCGTCGTCATGACTGCCTGCAATTATTTATTAATTAATTCATCAGATGGGGTAGATGTAATTTTTTTTCAAAATTTCAAAGTTCACTAAAATTTTGTTTACCGCATGTAATGGTTTTATGAACCTTGCCAAACGACACACTCGTCAGCGAAATAAATTTGCCTCGATATGAGAACCCTTCTCCATTTCTACTTTTTCGATAATATCGGTACTTCCAATTTTTGCATTCTCGGTACTTGCATCGCAGCTGCTAGTACTTGGACTATCTCATATATTCGTTGTTTTCTATGGAAAGAAATATAACTTGTCTGTTGTTTCTCTTGCATACCACGAACAGGATCTTGATAGTAGCGAGAAAAATCATGTCTTAATTCGCTAGGTTTTCTGCCTCGAAAGTATTTTTTCGCTGAACTTTCCGCATAGGATACCATATTGTTAGTGGTTCCATTCACTTGAACACGGTAGACGTAAAACGTCATAGTTTTCAAATGATCACAATCTCACTTTTGTTCCCCTACCCCGAAACACGAAAAAAATCGTTAGCCCACTGTCGCGTCGTTACGAAACCAACATGATAATCTGACAGAAGATGCCCAATTAACTCACTCATTGTGATGATGGTGTGAAAATTGTTATCGACAAGTATTAGTTTGCATCCCAACGTGGTTGCCCTGAGTCTTTTCAGTTGTTAAAAAACATCTTTGGGGTATTCGCAAACGTATGATTTTAATCACATTTTTGGAGTTCAAAACAATCAGATTTTCCCTTATGAGTACATTATTCGCCCATCCTGTGATCTTATCTTTCCGTATTCAAAAATCTCAACCTAAGGGGCTCATTAAATACCTCCTGTCACAACTTGGCGAGCATTCAGCCTCGTGCTTCCTACATCGCCAGTGGTTGATTTAGCATAAGGGTTTTGCCATCTCCTTTGAACTAACTCCCGGCAGTCAGTTAATCCGATGGAGAGCTCCGGATATTCGCCCTTGTCCTCGCAGTTTTGTGAAAAGATCTTCACTTCAGGGGGCAGTGGGTCGGACTTCCTTACTAAAGACTATTTAAGACGCACGGTCATTTGGTAGCGTTACGAAAGGCGTTCAGCCCCTTCTCCAACTCGGAGCCCTGGACGCCCATTGCCAACCATGCTGAGGCCTCTTCGGTGTCTAGGTCCATGGTGGGAACGTTCAAACAATGCATTGCTTATAATGATCCAAGCTTTGGTCGCGTTGATTTTCGCCTGGAGAGGTTTCAAATTAGCATGTGTAAACTCCAGTTTTGAGCTGTTTGGGTGACTCGCACCACAAGACGATTCCAGTCAAGCGAACATAAATCCGGGAAAACGCGAAACTATTATTGAAAACACTGAGGAGGTAAAATAAAGTACACCTCAGCGGTAGCCGTGCAATCCCAAGCACACGGAACAGCGCGTGAATCAGACAAACGCGAAAACCGGAGTCACGTTGGCTGATTAAACTGAGTGATTGATAAATGCGTTCGATAATAAAAACTAGGCAAATAAATCGATTTGAAGAATGGCAAGCATGTATCAAGGAATGGGAAACAGAAGCGGCATACTCAACGGATGGGTGTTCTCACCCCTGCCTAGTAGAAACCGCGTTAGGCTCATCTGTTAACAAAAATGTTGTACATTCCAATGGTTCCTCATGTATCAAACATCCAGCTCATAGTAGGAGAATGGCAGGCATTGTAAGATTGCTTTAGTTCTGACGGTACTGATATCCATCTCAATTGAAGTGAGACAAACCCGAGGCGAACTAGAGTATAATGTCACAGCCACTGGATTGTCTGCCTCGCAGGGCAATCTTTTTTCAGTGATTCATTCAGCCAATGGTTTGTCTCACTCTAGTGATATTCGCCATAGTAAGTGTGATATAATGGTATAATTATGAATCACTAAAATAGGCTTGTTCCGCAATCTGTGCCATTTTCATGGGTTTATCAAACATCAGTAGCTCTTATTATTCACTACGTTTTGCACGCCCCCTCTTAAGCGTGACTCGCTTCTCTGTAAGGTGGAGAATAGTAATATATAAAAGTTTTATTACTCGATGGATTCCAGGAGAATGTGGTTTCTAATTGCTTTATTGTGCCCTGCTGATAAAGCGTGGTTGATTGTGTATTTATGCACAAAAAATTTCGGATGGTCATCTAAGCCTTCTTAAACTGCATTCCGCGTTGGACTACTTTTATATTTGTCAATAGGCGAATAAAGAAAATTTCCACATGAACTTTCGGTTGCTTCAAGGATCATTAGATCGTCGTCTGATTAAGATATATACAGTATTCAGTGCTATTGTAGATGCCCCTATGAAGGTCGACTCCCTGTTTCAGAAATATCAGTAGCTGCCGAAATGAGCTCTGGGAATCTGGCTTCATTCTACGAGATTATATCACTTGCATCAGGTCTTTCATGGAGTTTCACTAATCAATTTGAATCTGATCAGCGCATTTGTGGTTTGATAAGTGTCTAAATTTGAGTAAGATGCGAGAATGGCGTTTTTTGGTTCCATTTTTCTTCCGATTCTTGTTCTCGGTTTTTCACGTCTTCATGCTCTTCAGACCAATCACTTCTTCTTGGAACGTATTTTACAGCAAATTTCATGGAGTAGGATTCCGCCAATAAACAGAGGACCAGGTCTAGACCGTTGTGCGGTGTTTTTGGCCGGGGTGATGTTTCCGACAATGTGCCTGCTTCAGACATTTGAAAAATCCCACAGAACACATTGAGTACAACACAACGCGGCGAACAAGCTCGTTTTCAGTTATTCGTATACATAACATTAAATATGGTCTGGAGATGGTTCAAAAGAAATTGTCGGTTTGCAGTTGCATCAGTTCACAACTCTAAGAATGCGTTTGTGTGTATGTTTAATTGATCAATTTGTCACACTTGTCGGCTAATGATAAGTGGGCCAGGGAAGTCTGAGCTCATAGAGGGGGGTTACACAAACGGATAGATACGGCTTCGGCTGTGTTCAAGATGCGACACTCGACAGTTCTTGATTGTCCGCTCCTAACTTTGTAGATGGTGCGAAAAGCACTTGTCACGTTCACTGAGTGGTTTGACTCGACAAGGTGTGAATACACCGCGCTAGTGATTGCCTTAATTGGTCCTGTGCTCAACCAAGCCGGGTGGTGTTCACGAACGCAATCGGACAAACGCCTATTCGTGCGGCCAATATACCTGGTCCCACAGGAGCAGGTGAATGAATACATACAGAATGAGGCTGCAGAATCTGGCAGTCTGTTTTTCAGTTGGAAACACATGATCGGTTTGGATGTGAATACAGTTTATAACTGTGCAGCAAAGAATGTTCCACTGATTGAACTTAACAGTCTCCGTTGGATAATTTCCGCTTCGGTGTCACCTTTGAAAGGCAAACGAACGTATACGGGTTTCTTATATGTCTTATATGTCTTCGATAGAAGATCGGGCACGTAGTAAGGGTACTGTGTAAAAATAGACTGAGCTAATGAAGCGTTTGCGACTATTAGGATGGAAAGGTCGTCACTGTCAGATAATATGGAGTGCCGATTACTCATGTTTGTGCTTTCAGGAAGTGTTTTGGTACAAAAATTTATATAAAATCCATAAGGAAACTTTAGTTCTCTTGTTAATATTCGTATTGCATGTGATTGTCCAGTATTTATTTTGGTTTTTTTCTCGCTAAACTGTGATTTCTTTTAGTTCAGTAGTCTTCGGTCACAAATTAAGAATCATATCCTCTAACGCAGGATTCTCAACTGGTGACACGTAAGGCTAACGAACTTTAACGCAAAGATCAGTTCACCGATCTGGTGTGTTCTGAAAAAGAATTTGCATTTTTGTTCCTTCGGTTCATCGCTGTCTCACTGCTCGCACGCTTTCCGATCTTATTCATTTCTAAAGTAGTTGAATTTATACTGTGATGAGTCGTTTCTCTACTGTTTCTTTTTGACAGGACCATATCAATTTTATTGTTGGTAAGCAGGCTTACCTTATTGGTGACTTGGGTAACTCAGTAACTGCCCTGCGTCGAAATTTGACCCAATTCAGCCGGCAACCGCCCGAACGCCAATCCCTTTTCATACGGGAATATCTGGTAGTACTCAAGGTGATCGATGTAGCCCTTATTGCTTGCCATCCTGTTTCTTTGTTTTACTTTAGCTATTGTGGTGGTTCTTGTCTTTTACGAATGATTATGACGTCTATGTTTCCCCCCTCGCCCTTATCGTACATGATCTACGCGTGGGTACAGTGTAAACGCTCGTCCTCAGCCGCTTTGGCTCATTATGTTAGAGGGGACTGGGAACGGCCAATCATAACCCTAGAATTTGAAAGGGCATGGAATCACACAATTTCCCTATAGCTCAGCTGTTGTGAAGAATCATTCGCAGCAAATTTCCATCAACAACCAAACTGACTGGGGGCTCTGGGGTTTCTAAGTATTCGGTGCTTGATCCACTTGATCGCCACCAGTCTCAAAACTCACACTACTAGTTATACCTTGAACATCTAATTTAGGGCTCTGTGCTTACCCCCAAGATAGTCTCCTATAGTTATACAGCTCCGTTCGTCCAGGGCCTGTAGGTATCTTCCACCATGGTATCTGTGTTAACGAACCAATTAAGGCTTTATGGGATCGCACTTTGTACTGACCCAATTTAACCGTATCTCTGCACATGAATGCGATTCGAAATGATTACGTCGTCCGCACGTGTTCACACGTCTTTGAATCTTAAATCATTTTAGCAGATCATGGAGTGTATAAAGTCATCACTTACTTGGCGGCTGGTTTATTCCTGCAACTGACTACAGTTTTGCATGCGATTCATCAATCGCTCATGATAAGTTATTGATAGCACTTTTTGGGTCGCGCTGTCTTCTCTCCGATAGTTATGTTTTATTTACCTATGCTTTACCTATGTATACATATATATATACATATATATATATATCTTTTATACTCCGTTTTCAGTTGCATATGGCTTGGATAGCTCAACATCATTTCGTTCCATTATTACTTTCTCTCTGATAGCAATTCCTCGCTAAGAGTTTGACCACGAAAAAGAACGATTCGTTATGTGCGTCGAACTATGCCGTATTTCCTCTTCCGCTGGTCCGTTTCTGCGATTTGCAAGTGATGCTTGGAAGACCCGTAAAGCATGATGAAGGTATTGTTGCATTCAGATAACTTTTCATTAAACATTCATATAGTCCTAGCATTTTGTTTGACCATTTCATTATACAGGCACTAGATATTCTCCATTTGGATGTTTTGGACAGTTGTCCAATCTACACTGGCAGTCGTTTAGTTTGCACATAGAAGACTATCGCGATGAAGGAAGTGTGCCATTCACTAATTAATGAAAAATAATGCTACCTAAATTGACTGTCGCTGCTTGAATATGCCGACGGCCTGTACTTTATTATTTTGATTGAATAGTCCTTTGTATATCTGAATGTTGACATCATTGGGTGAGTCGGCAAAAAATCGGACGACTCCAAGTACCATTGACAAACTCAGTTAAGCCCATCGGTAACAACACTACTTTTCATAGCTTAGAAACATCGTTCCACCTTTTACAAGCCTTTCACGTCTGGGTTACTTTGGGGCATGACTTGCAAACTGTAGTGCGAGGCACCTAAACTACAGGGTGACGTTTTTAAATTGCGGTGTTTGGCTCTTGAACCATAGAAAGGAATCGTTGCACAATGGCTTATCAATTTTAAGTAATCCCCTTTGACGTTTTCGATTGGCAAACCGTGTTCTCGTGACTCACATGGCCAACACAGTAGATTCTGCTCAATTTCTGTATTGGGCTTCATATAAACGTTCTAGGTCGCACATTTTTGTCCGCGTTCATATTTTCTCTACTTCGTGCTGGCTTCTGACGTTCCACTTAATCGCTGGCGTGGGCAAATGCCACCCTATTTTGGAGAGTGTACCCAGTGCGTATATGTCCTGGATGCGTATGCTTGTTTGTGCAGCCGAAACGGTGTTTAATATATGTTGGGCTTTTGTGGTTCTTATGTTTACTTTGCATTTATTTTTCCTATCGGCGGCTGTTCATCATTTCCTCGTATTACCTGTCTTCCTCCTGGGCTCAGATCATTCTGGTGTAACCGACTTCTCGTTTCTTCCATTATTTATTATTAACCTGGAACGAGAATTGATTGACAACTTCGGAAACATTTTGTTATCTCTACCAGTTTGTGGTATTTTGCATGTAAAACTTTGTCTTAATTCTCTTCTGCATGCATCTCAAATTCTTTGCTATTTGATGTTTAGGAAGCAATCGAGAGATGGAAACTGGGGACAAAAATCACGAGGCCGGTAAGAGCGCACAGCTTCCTCGTTTTCTGAATATGCACCACTGATCAGCACCCTGACTACAGCCTGCTTACTCACGCACGTGTCTGATGTTTTATCCGACATGTTCATCAGTGTTTTTCAGTATAACGGGCCCGATATTTTCTCCCCAACAATTGCTCCATTTCTCACACATTTTCAACACAATTATTCATTCGTTCGAGGCACAATTCTTTCGTGTCCCGGATTAGCACAGCTACCTCTGTTCTGTGGAATCAAAAACGGCAATTTCGCAGTAGTTTTGTTCACGCAATCCTATCTGATCGATTTTCCAATCAGTGTTATCCTTCCTGGGTGGCGACTTGTAGACTGCAGACACTAGCTTAGCCTCCACGTGTTCCAGCAGTACGCATTTTATCCATATGGCAAATTCTATTGGACGGTATCCGGAACAAGTTTTGTGTGAAAAGCTTCCAAAGGCTCGCATCTATTCAAATACCCAAACACACGGAAAATGTCCGTTAGGAGTACAAGAACGTACCATTGAAGACAAATGCGCCACGAATATGCCTGCGCTTATGATGTTCCTTGCGAACCATATGGCCGAGGTAGAATGGGTGCAAGCAAATTTTAATGAGAATGAATTGATAACAATGAAGTGTCCAGCTCGAACACTTATGCTCACAACACCGAAAGATGTTTTTGGGAGCTACCCTGAAATTCGATACCACTCTCTGGTTACTATGAGTTCGTTCTCTGGAGCAGAATTTGAAGGTTCTTAAAATGCGCGTTGATTGCACCTCAGGTTAAAAGCATTTTTAGCGATTCGAAGTTATCTACCGTTTAGTTCATTTTCTCAACGCACCGTTTCTGTTTATTTACCAAGTGTTATTCGCACCTGTAAATATGTGCCTCATTCTCACCTTTCTTCATCAGGGCGGTCATTTTGCGCTGATCGATAGCTCGCTAACTTTTACTCGCACTGTTGTGGAATAACTCTTCAAAATGTACTCGATTTCTGCTTGAAAATTGGTGAACCTATCCTCATTTAGTCGCTGTATGTTAATCTCGATGTCATATTCCTGTATCTCTTCTTTAATCGTTTAGATTTGTTGCTCGAAGCTCGTGGTATTCAATTTAGTGATATCGATGATTTGATGGCTGAAAAACAGGAAGTTGAGGCGTTTCTGTCACGCAAGTTACCAAGTGAAAGAGCGCGCCACTGGGAAGAGTGGATGGAGAATACGGACGTGAGCGATTGCGAGGAGGACATATTGATAGTTGGAAAATCCGATTCGGAACTGTACAGTACCAGTGCGTCGAATTTTAATCGTGTTGAATTGTCCAGCTGTATGATTCCCGGTCTACTAGAAGATATACTGACGCATGGCGAATTTTCTGACTCCCGTAACTCTGCGGTTGACAAGAAAAAACGTATTTCCGATGTTTTGCGACCTCATCCTATTATATTTTCTGGACGTCCTTCCTCATGTGGGCCACAGACTCCGGTGGCTCCAGTCGGAGGTGAGTCATTCTCATTGCCGTCCGTACTGTTAGTACGTTATTCATTTCATGCGGAGACTCGGAGAAATCCCCTTTCTTCAGTACAATACGCTGAGTATGCAATATACTTTGGTGTTTTGAAACTGCTCGAAGGCAGGATGGGAATTGCGGAAGTTGAGTCGATGAATAGAAATCGATCTGGCCATATTTCTTTCGCGGATAGACGTTTTACCGCTTAACTACTGCGGATAGCTGTCGAACGCAAGCGTACATCCCGCATTCCACGAACCACTTTTCCTTTTAGGTTATGACTCGTCACCTTTATTCTTGGATGCGTGATGCGCAAGTGTTTTTACCTTGCTATGTATTATATGTTTAGCTACCGTGTTAATTAAGTTTTTGTCATATTTAAATTTCACGAAAACGGCCGACTACATTGTGGCGAGGCGATCAGCAATCGCCGAGCTTTTTCGACAGCCTAGCATAATCCACGCAGCATTTCTGTTTTAGAATCATTCAGATGAAGTCATGTTTTAGTTGCGACACTTCTGGCGTTCAACGTCTCCGCTTTGGAAGCATTGGTAATTGTATGTGAATTTTAGTGGATTGGTCTGGCATTCCAATGAAACGAAATATCATGTATATTTACGCATCCCCTTTAGTGTAATGTGGTCTGAAGACAGCTTCGTCTCGGACGACGTATTGATCCAGTCAATCCAAGCTTAACATTGTAAGAAAGTGAACAGAAACAACAGCTACTCGAGTAAACGGATTATTTTCTAGGTCGCCATACTATACCCGTTACATTCGTTTGACGAATTAGTGAAAACACTCTCAATTTGGCCACTTTTTAAAGTTTTCGTGTTTTATCGTCTTTTTATGAGCTGATCTTTTCGATCTGTCTTCCATTTATTTCCTGCTTCAAAAAGCGGCGCATACCGAGGGAGTCGATTTGCGAGCATACATAACACGTCGCAGCCACCTTAATTTATTTGTATTCATTGCTTTTCCTTCAAGATAAATGCTGCGGCCCAGTATCCCACACTTGACCTTTGCATTGATCGAAACTTCCCCATCATACTTGCTCAATAATGTTGGCACATTTTTTTTTGAACGCTGAAGGTCTTTGTACAACTGCGCCTAACTACTATTCTTCTGAGTTTTATAACAGGGCCGATTTTATTATTGCAATGAAAACTTGATCGGCGATGGATAATCGAATGTCACGCCGGTGCCATAGATGTCTTATTTTGGTGAATGTCATTTAAACCTTTTGTTTTCGATAACAGTCATGCGCAAGTTGACACATCGTCTATTGGCAATCTGCATTCCTAGCCAAGCAGTTCTATACACGTTCGAGGCGAGTAGCACAAGACAACTGGCGGCGAGTCAGTGTTAAGCGATTAAGCCACTCGAGCATTTATTGACCGGATTGTCAACGGTTGCGATGAAAGGGTTCTGTGGAATGGCTGTTTACGGCCAATCATCGGATTATGCGTTTGATGACTCGGAGGTTTGAATTCTCGATCCGTTGGTCACTTTGCTAGTAGGTAGCATCCGATTGTACCCCAAGGCATTACCTCGTCCCGCCTGTTGATATCTTGCCTGGTTTCCCGTCATTCCAAGTTCCAGGGTCATGATTTTCGCTTTTTAGTGCTGTGCATCTTTAAGGCTACGGAATACACCGCTTCCTTCAGGAAACCGGTTTCTTGGAGAGAGTTTGGTGTTTTTGGTAGTTCTACCGTGGCGCTATATAGTTGTGACGTTGTTCATCCGACATTTTGCTCGATGTATCAGGAATCCCCCTCCAAGTCGCGTTCTCTCATGTCAAAATGTTTTGTGCGATTTCTTCCACCGTATGTTTTCAGAATACGTAACCGTCCGGATTCCGCTAGAGAACCCCATGAAAATTCCTCTAGTTTTTTCCAACCTTCATCTACTTTGGACTTTTCAATCGCAACTATCGGTTGATCCTCCGAATCGTCCAGACGAGACGCGGACATCAGTAACGAACGAAACTCCGTCTGGTTTGACACATTTGCATCGTCAGATTGTTGCAAGCGAAATAATCCCTGAATTGATCATTTTACCAAACGAAAGAAAAGCTGTAAGTCAATGTTCCCAAGGCTGTGTTTGCTACGTTTTGCAAATGAGATTTATATACTTCAACAAATTGCTTTTTGTGTTACTGTTGATATTGGTTTATTTTGAAGTTCTGTTTAGTGGTTTTCAACATCATGAGAACAGGGGTTTTCTTTTTTATATATCGCTAATATTCCATCACTAGGTACCATCTTTTTGACTGGTGGAGAAACGTTTGCGATTTGAACGTGTGGCTTTATGATCACGATCACGGCGTTCAGTACTTTGCAGTCGCATCATTTACAAAACATTCATCGCTATCCCATCGCTCTCTTCGTTTCAGGTTGACATCACTGTTGTCTCGAAACAGTTGGGTAGTCTTCAGATAGGTGGACTCTGTTTTGATTGGATCTACCCCTCATTGCAACACCTGGATTGTCAAAACCAAGGAGCTCTGTTCTCTGCTGGTAATCATTCACGAGTGAATGGTGATATCCCCCCAAACTCGGTGAGTGCTGCTCATTCATCTCATATTCCAAATGATAACTCGATGGATCAGACAACTGGAGAGCGCGGTCGTAGTGCAGACTCCAATTCAGTTCGCGGCAAGATTTATCTTTCAGATTGCAAAGATAATTTGATTGATCTTAACGGTAATTCCATGGATCACTCTCCCGGACAGTTGCCGCTACCGTCGCACCTGACCTGGACGATAACACATCCTTCTGCCCTATTACGAGTGAGTTTCACTCACATCTTTCTACACAAAGGTGCCTGTCGAAAATCCCTTATTCGTATTAGATTAAGAGAGCAAGTTCGTCCGGGAGCTTGCTTCTTTCATATTGATCAGCTTTTGTGGATTTTTTAAGTTTCCCATTTTGTTAACTAGTGGCGCCTTTTCTTCCTAACTGTAATTTTCATTGAACGACCGATTTCATGCTTTCGCAGACTTCGGCGTACTGCGTAGTTTTTGTTGCCGTATTAACTCAGATGATCAGTTTATTTCCAGCGAGTTCCTTGTTTCCTGAGCTGCTTTAACCATGACTCATATTGCATTTGGAGTGGTACGTTCCATCAGAACGATCGATAAAATTTTGTCACAGTCAGGCAACTTGATATGGCATGACGGCTTGCCTGCCTCCGTGAAACGACAAGCTATATGGGATGACTTGCCACAAGCCGAAGATTCAGTCGTGCCTAGGAGGTCAAAGTGTTTAGGCTTGATCATTTACTGCTACACTAGGTACTGGTTCTTGTTGGAACCAGCGGCTTTAGTCGGGAACTTCAATTGTTCTCCTACTTAACAGAAATACTTTTCTGTCATTATAATGAATTGCAAAAAGAATTCCCTACTGCATCGATCATGAGCCAGGACAATGAAGATCGCGTTCTTCGTTGATGCAAGCTCACAGTTTCCTCTGTTTTCACCAACCTTTGGTTTCAGTCCACACTACCGACCCATTATGAGGTTTTAGTGCGTAATAGATTTATCTCGTGGTATTAGTGACGGAATTGTGGCCCAAGTGCTCACTCCATTTGTCTGCTTTCAGTATTTGCACACTGTCAGATAGATCGACAACTTGAATTAACTATCTATATCTCCAAAACGCGCTTGCATAATGCCAATTGCATCGCCCCTTCCTAGTCCAGACTTAATCACTTTCTGTCTCCCTACTCTGGGTGTCAGGTCATCCGGTTCCGATTGTCCCTGCTCATGCTGGCGTAAGATCGCACTGAGCACACAAGCCGGGCGTGAGAATGGATCCTAATCAGCAGTCCTTTGTGTGCATTTCGGCTGAGCAGTTCTGTGCATCTCAGTAACAATCGTAGAAAGCGTCCTTTTGTATTCATCGCGTCTGTTTATCTCCCTCACTAATTGCGGCTCTCTTGAGATCAAAGACGAGCCATACTTGGAGTTTTATAAATTAATCCGAATTGTTTGATCAATAGAATTTTTATTCTTGCTGATGATCTGAATGCCTTATTGGGCTGCTCATCGGAAACAGAGCGATTCGCTGTCCCATCCGACAACGGTGACTGACTCATCCAAGTTTGTTCCTTCTACTAACTGTTTCTCGAACACATAATTTTACCATAAAAAGCGACATTGGCTCATCTGCTGCTCCTTCTCTACATTGTTGGACTCCAATTAATCACACTGGTTTTAGTCGCCGGTCTCGTTAATCAATCAAAGATTGCCAGCAAATGTGGTCCACATCTGTGGGCTTAGACCATGATTTAGACCGTGCTCGTTTTTGTTTTTGCTTGCTCTGTAGTCGTACCAACTGGAAAATCACCTGTGCTGCAGATCTGATTCTAGATGCTAATTGCTGACTTCAGTTACGATTGGAACCTTCGACGCGGTTATTGGTACAGTAATGCTCAAGATCTGGACAAACACTGGGTGCAGATCAAAAATACTCTGACTGGAGGCGGTCAGGTGGACCAAGCATCTGTCATCGAAAAGGTCAGATGTTCAAACCCCAGATCTCCCGTTCGCTTTGGTAGCAGACGGCAACTCACTGTCGCCGCCTCGTTACCACACCTGATTTAATGAGACCTTATGTGGTTCTGTTCCACTCCGAGTTTTAGAGTCGAGGTTGCCGATTCCCCCTTGTAGAGTGGGCCCTGGTGGCTATGGGACATGTCCGTTCCACTGAACTCATGCATCAAACCTGTCTTTAAAAACGCCGTAGCACCAAAGACGTAGAACGCCACGTCATTCGGAACGATGGGCATCCTCGATTTATGATTCTTTGTTGGATGATCTCAAATCCGCCCCCCCTCAATGCCACAGAAACTGGGAACTGCAAATCCCTGAGATGTCAGCTGATCAGAAAATTGGAAAATAACCGCGTGAAGTGGTTGATAAAGAGGTTCAAGTAAATGGAGGAGATTGCGGCTATCAGCAATATTTGCAATCTTTATCAGTTATTTAGGAGCACTAGCTCACGGAAGCCTTGTGTAAGGGAGATCATCAAAGAGTCTGACGGCTCACTGATTTACTCAGGAGCGTCGATTGAAGAGTTGGGCTATCTGCTTTAGGCAACAGTTTAGTTGACCCAATTCGACGATAGGCCTTCCACGTATGCGTGCAGGTAACCCAGTGCAAGGGGATGCCAGTTCTCCAACGGAAACGGAGGTCTTCAAGGAGATAAGTTTTTTAAAAGCAGTAGACTGCCGGACCAGATGGACTGTCTTCGTCATTTACCAAGGAAGCTAGCGAATTGTTAACATCAGAGTTAACAAAACTCGAGAGTTCAATCTGGTGAAAGGGATAAATCCTAAGGATTGTTGTGAATCTATGATTTTACTAATTTACAAAAAAGATCTCAGATGCTCATGTAGAAATCACAGAGATTAGTTTGGTAAGCATTGGATACAAACTCCTCGCGATCATTATTCCCCGCCACTTATCTTATGTGCCCCGAATTGCCTGATCAGAAGAACCAGTCGATCTTCCGATCAATTTAGGATTATGTCAGTCAACACCACAACTTCAAATTCTAAACCCCGGCCAGTAACCGCTCGCCGAACCGAACAAACGAGGAAGAAGACAGAAGACAAGGCCTCTAGCTCGGTTGTGTATTTGGTGCTGGACAGAAAGCGACTGTGCATCGAGCCCAGCTCCCTATATAGAATCTCACGTGATCTCGCTCATTCGAACAATAAACTACTGTAGGGCGCATGCATCCTGTACACCTTGATCAAAAGTCTGCTGTCGCGAATTAAAGATGGAGGGAAAAACTTCGATGTCTCTAAAACGAGATGACTCTGAAAAAATACCGACAGATTCGAGATTCACGGCATTGATTTGTGGGAGAAGGACTTTTCTCCAACAATGTTTCCTGCAAGACCAACTTTAGTGCACCTCCCGCACACCCAAAATGTCGATCTTTATTCATCTACGCAGTCGATCGTACATTTGTCTCCGATACTGTCCGCCATTGAAGAGTGTACCAACAAACAGCCGAACTCAAGTTCTTGCTTCCGGCCATGTCACACCCAAGTTCACCGCTAGAAGTCGTGCTCGTCTGGGTTGTCTTCTCTGTTTGTTTCTCTCCAGCTTTGTCATTGAAATGATAATGAAAATTGTCTTATCCTCATGTGAAATTAGTGGAATTAATGTTTGCTCACAAAAGAAAGCATCTCATTTAAATGACTCCACAAACTTGCCCCTCTGAATGTAGACCCTAGTAAGTTGCAGGTTTTTCTCGATTGCCCGAACTGAAGTGAGGATATGTTTAGGATGCGACTTGTTCTTTCGAACTATAAAATGCAGTTTCGCCATTTGCTTGGCTCAAAGCCCAACCTTATTCTTGAAATTAGGCCTAGTGGATAAATTTGATTACTTTAGCAGCGGTACCTCACCCAGTAGCTGTATGCCGAATGTAGTGTCTCTACATGTACAGAACGCTCGATTGGGATTTACTGTGAGGCATCTGTAGGTTCGGTGGGGCACCCGATTGTCGGTTTGACGTACGGTGTAGCAAACAGAATTAAGGTCGACTCTACTATAATTCTCAGAAGCCCTGCCTTTGAACTCATAATATTCTTCCTGACCTCCCTTGTTTCAGTACCGCTGTTCTCGCAGTATTTTCAGAATCGCGTGGGAGAATTAAATCAACAGCTCTGAATTCAGACAATAGATAGTGTTTCCGTAGTGCTTGGTCGTTAGAAGTCCTGAATGAGAATTGAAGGAGGTAGTTCGATGGTTTCGCGCATGCATGCGTCAATTTTTGCTAAGCAACGGCTGAGCTATTACCATAGAATGTGATCCTATTCGTCACTACGGAGTCATATCTATACACGTTACTTTTAATCTTTCTTTCCCGGTTTTTCCACTTACATTGTTTGTTATACGATGTATGTGCCGTGCTTCTGGAAAGGAGCCGTGACCATCGGAGGTCCGCCCAACTTGCATACTGCTTGAAGCTTCTTTTTGCGTTCAATGGTAACAGTACTTTGTCTATTCTGCCCTGTCGGCGGCAGTAAAACTGCACATCTTGCCATGGTGTTTTTCACGAGTAGTCGTTTGGATGGTCGATCCTGTCCGTATCTAATGTTATAAAACATCTACACAGTGCCATTTCCTGTAATACTCCCGATGTCGTGTTCTTTTTCCCTGCACTCTATCTCTCTTCCTCTCACTCGCACACAATTTACAGGTCACATTCAGTGACTTCCCGACAAAGCTGATACAAGGCGAGTTATTTCCCTTGACGTTGTCTTTAACCAATGTGGGATCACAACCCTTGGGCCGAATACGCGTGGCCTCAAACTGGTTCGGTTTCATTGGCTTTCGGTTGGACGTTAATTACCAACGGCACAGAGACAAGCCGATCGCAATCGAGGTGGTTAATTGTACTGTGCTCTCTCTTCTGTGATTGAGATTAGCATTTTTTTCCAAAGATTCGTTTCTTACTAATTCCGGTAATATGGACTCGAAGAAATAACTCATTACCCTAATCATTCTAGTCAACTTCAGCGACTGACTCATCAGTCAACCTTTGTCAGCGAAGGCAAAATCATGATAAATATAACATAGCCTCAGTAGCAATCCCCGTGTTTTTATAGCATTGACCATGTTTCTTTTTTGCCGTACAGATGAATGGTGTCGCCTTAGTCAGTTCTTCTGTTTTGACTATAAGCATGATTTGGCGGTTTCTGTCCACTGGTCGGCGCAAAGCGCAGACTATATTCCATACGGCGTCTTGATTGTTGCTCTGACGTTGATATTGCCGCTATTTGACTGATACAAAAATGTTTATGATCTTAAGGTATTTCTCACCACCTTAAACAGCCGAAAATATTTATTACGATTTCATTCAATTGCAGTTTGTGCTGTCGACTGTTCACAAACAATCCTCCTACACATCACCTGCTAAAGCAGAAAGTAAAACATTTCAATCACTAAGAAGTTAACAAACAAATGTCGTAAATATGTGTACGTATTTTATGGACTAACTCTTGTACTCTTGATTCTGAGCAAGTGGCTTACAATAAACGCTTGTAGAATGCTAGAAAACTTGAAATTTAAAGAACAAGAGACTATAAAATGCCGCTCTAAATGAAAAACATAAATGAAGAGCCCACCACTAGTCACGGCATTGATTTATATTCGTTGTTGTCCAACCCTCCGAACTGCATCCCTTGCCTCAGACATGTGCTAATGGACCATATCTGTTGGTGATGGTCACAGTGCTTTTTGCTGGTCTTTCTATTCCACCCTGCTTAGTCTGGTGAGATCTATCAGGGAGAACATGTCGCCCTAAAACAAGTGATCTATGTGGGATTTTGGCAGGTGTGACCGAAACTGTCCACAAAAGTCATCGGTTTGCCTGTTTCCTGTAACTGCCTCTTCTGGTTGGTCAGCTTCTTTTGTTATCTTATCGTTTTAATTGAACATATTCTTTTGTGAGGTTAACGCTGTTTGGATGATTCGTCCTGTCTTGGCTGATTTGACCCCGTAAGATACACCGGATGAACCGTTTGCCGCGGCTTGGTTCAGCGTCTCTTTGTCCTCGACTCTGGCCACGCTGGCTTTGCCACCCGGGATTGATTTCATTAAATCATCGATCTCATTTATCCGTCCCTTTCATGAAGTACGCATAACATGGCCGAGACACCGTAACCTGTTCAATTTGAAATTGACAAAGTACCACTAGTCTGACGATCGGTGACGTTGCCAACATGTTGGAACAATAAAGCCAAGACATAGTGCATCAGACACCACTAATCCTCGCTCGTGTTTTGTCCATAACGACCGCGTCTGAATTATTACAGCCTACACGATTAATTGTGGACGAATAAGTAAATATCCTTGCGTCATGTTTGCCTTAGGTTAAGTTAGACGTTATTTCTTGTGCGCAGTAACGCTCGACAGACTTTCCCACATGTAGTATAATAAAATTGCCTAAGTAACAAAACTTATACTTCATCTGAGTTTTCGACTTCTCAGTGACGCTCTAACCACCTACAAAAATTCTCCGCGTTATCTTTTCCAATATGAGATTCAACAGGTTGCGGTGATAGATTCCAACCTTTACAGTTTCTCTAACCAAGATCGAGGCAACCAGTAATTCGAATTCGGTAGTTCGCGCACAGTAAGCGGAAAATAAAGCGAAGTTTTCCGATAAATCCCACAGTTCAAAGACCTCCACCACATATTGTTCATTGTAATTTTATTGAAATTTATTGGGATCATTTTTTAGCCTAGAGTCGTTTCTGCTATGCGAAAAAACCCTTGTTCTGGTTATTTTCCACATTTATGTACCTCCGATTTTGAGCTTGCTGAGTTTCATGCAGAACAGTGGATCCATTCCTAAGTCCACGCCGGAACGTAGTGCTATCGTCGTTCAGCAGTCTTCGATCATCATCTAGTAGCCTCAGTTTGTTTTTAACACTCCCTGCTTACAGTAGAAGGAACAAGTTTTTGATCGAGGCATATCGCAGACGAGGACATCATGCATGAACTTTGTGACCGAGTAGCGAGACTTCCTGACCTAGTGGGAATTACAACGATAGCCATGATTTTAACGGAGAACTGCACGTTTGTTTCGATCCTTTTTGCGATGTTTAAGCAACAAAAAGCATCATTTTACATAAAATTTATCGGAGATAAATTCATCCCGCAGTAGTGATCCAACAATGGGCCAATAAATACATCGACTCGACGAGCGTTGAGGTTAAGTGGCCACGGCATTTGGTGTGACCTGTATAGCTTAGAGGCTAAGATTAAGCTAATGTGATGGGACAAACCGATGTGCGTCTGCGTTTGATACTCGAAATGAAGCAAACATGTTTGGGGAAGTCAAATACGAATCAAGGGGCACGGTGACGGAAATGGATGAATCTTGACGCTTGGGTCACTGTTCGGATGAACGGTGTGGTTATAGGGATCTATGTTGATCACAAGGATCAGTTCCACCCTGTTCTTTCAACAAATAAGCTTGCACCAACGTGCCCTGGTTTGGGTTGCTACCTCACAGAACCGACTACTCGAAAGAGAAAAAAACAGTATCAGAAAATCAAATACATTAACAAATTTAAGAACTATAAAAAAGAAACTGTTTGTAGAATGGAAGTTTAATCGTATTGGTGCTAATCCTCACGTTAGCAGTGAATTTGCTCTTCCCACAAGAATATGCCGTAAGATTCTCGCTCATTGTGAGAGTACAGTCCTTTTGAATTGGTTGAACAGTTCCTCCCGTTTTAACCGAGCAGTTGCATGGGTTTTTGCCACTGTGTCAAATTCAAAATCTATTCGGTGAGGGATACTTCATTGGTGTCTGGAAAAATCGGAGGATCACTTCATTTATCAACTTGACCGGCAGTGGTTGAGGCGATTAGGTCATAGCGTTTGCACATGAAGGTCAAGGGTTCGAGTGCCCCACCGCCGTTCGACTTCTAGTCGACAGCCTCCTGTTGACCGCGGCCTCTTTTCTGAAAATGTTGTGCATTGCTATTTCATTAATAATAATGTCAACGTGACTGCCTGTTCAACTCTGGAATGTGAAAAATATTAGTTAGTTGCTACGATTGTCTTTACAATTGAGTTTTCCTTCCACGTTTTTTTACCCCATTTTCAAGAGGAATGTTAGTTACAGATAGCAACGTCATGTGACTAACCCGGATTAGAACAACTGGCTCCAACTTCTGTACTTGTGCTTCATTTCATCCGGTGCGTTTTGTTATAAAGTAACGGTCGATAGGTCGAGCAAAACGGTGTCGCCTTTGGAGTCGGCTGTGCTGATCCGATTTTAGATATTTCCTAGACTTATCCTGAAGGCTAAATGCTTTCGTATACTGTCGCTTTGTTGGACATCCCGCGATTTATCGCGCATTCCGTTGAATTTAGTTATTCCGGACATTCAGCCGGAAATCGAGTTAAAAGCCCGTATCTGAGTTTTTGTGATCGTCCAAAAATATTTCGAGTAGGATAGAGTTGCTCGCACATGCGGCTCATTTGACAGAATGCCTATAGTATATGTCCGGTTTTTTTCCTGTGAAAGATTGACGATATAGCTCATTTGGTTTTCCCATAATATAGGTAAAATATTGGGGACATTTTCCTACAAGAAAATTGGGTGCATGTTCTCATCGGTAACAGTGGAATTCACCGTTATGAATACTATTTTCTCAAGGGCTATGATCCATCACATTCGAAAGTGGATGAGCAATATATTAACTTATCCGTCGCAATAGGAGTAATCATACCCAGTGTCATATTCCGTTTTAACAGCTTAAAAATTGACTGCACCTTTGTCCACTGAAGACGCCATTATATATATATATATATATATATATATATATATTTATATACAGGATGAGAGAAATGATTGACTCCCCCTAGGAAGAGGGTACCTCCTCGAAGAACGAAATCTTCGAGGACAAAACTTGAAATTCTCTGACCAGTTTCATTCATCTCTCTTCTAATGGAACTATGAGAAGGCCATCGGAGCCCGGCGCTTTATGACGTCCTAAGGGTTGGATTTTCTTGATGACCGCCTCTTTTGATGGATCTATTGCAACAGACCACTGGACGCTTGTCGGAATAGCTGCGGAAGGCGCTGACGCTGCCGGGCAACTGAATTATACCTGAAAGTAGTCCGACCAGCCTGCAAAACGTCTCTGCTGGTTGTGGATTGGCTGTCAAATTCAACGGTGGTTTCGCTCGCATCAAATACTTTCCCACCGGTAGCTCTCTACGCAAGCTTACACTGAGTTCCATCATCGTTCAGCGTTAAACAGCAAGGCAAGCCTCAATGACCGCTGCCTTTTCCCCAGAGTTACACGTCTCTATAAAGAGAGTGAGTATCCAAGGGGAACAGGGAGTGGACCTACACAGGCGCAAAAAGATAAGATACTCCTGCAGCCAACATACGAAACACAGTCTAACTGTACAAACGCACGTGTTTTCAATCATTCTGATCCGATAGAAAATGACAGCACGATCGCCACTGTTCGCGATTCACTGCCATATCCTTCAGTGTCTCCAGCCAACTAGTTGACAGGACTTTCGGACCCCAACCACGAGGACGTGAGACACCTACTTTACCCAACTTCGCTGTACATTTTCTCATTCCACGTTGCCACGTCATCTGTTGGCCTCCACATGGCTTCTTCCATTCCTTAGGAGTAACACAAAATAGGACACGATATAGTAGACGAGTGTTCGTCATACGCAACACGTGAACCTACCGGTGTAGTCTACTAAGTTTCATACGCTGAAACAAGCTATTTTCAGAAGTGGCACCCATTACCAGATTCCTAACCTCCATATTACTCATCCGGTCACTCCATCCAATCCTAGCCATAATACGTAAACATCGGTTGTCGAAAACCTCCAACCTCCAACCGACGAACATCGCTCACTCGCATACTCCATGTCTCACAACCGTACAACAGAACTGAACGCACTGCAGCACCGTACGCACGACCTTTCAACTTCAGTGAAATATCAGGCCGACGCCACAAGTTCTTCAGCCCAGCGTAAGCTGCCCGAGCCTTGGATATACGCATATTAACCTCCACTCCCGAGCTACCAAGGTAGGTGAAACGGTTCGCAGTCGTTATTTCCTCTGCATATAGCATGAAGTTCGGCGCTGCCGTCGTCCAGTCCTGCAACAGTACCATGCACTTTGAAGGTGAAAAGCGCANAGCTCACTTGAATTCTGACTTGTGTTGGTGGGTCACCAATAAACGCGCGGCAGTACTCTGTGTTCGTCTTCTCTCTGCCGCTAGCGGGCTGGGCTAGCTGTTCGTATCTCGCGCCGCTAATTGTTCCGTGTGGCTGCTCATTCAAGGGAGCAGCAGATCTGTCCCATTCGTTGTGCGACTACGGGCCTTGAGTCTTGAGCCCGAACTTTTTGTACCTCCAACCTCTGTGTGTGTGTTCGTGTCCTACTAGACCACAGGCTGTGTGCTCTTCTGATATCGTGCGTCGCTAGTACTTGTGTCTTATGCTTCAGTGTGTGCATACAACAACCAAACTCGGCAACATAAGAAAAAGTATGAACGCACTCTTCCAATCATTCTGATTCGATAGAAAATCACAACGCAATCGCCACGGTTCACGGATCAATTCCATATCCCACAGTGCAGCCAGCCAGCTAGTTGACGAGTCTTTCGCACCCCCAATCACGAAGGCGTGAGACATCTACTTTACGTAAGTTCGCTGTACATTTTCTCACCCCGCGAACAAGAATGGAGAGATGGGACACCCTTGTCGAACGCCACTAGTCGTTTCGAATGAACGTGACAGTTCACCGTATACCCTGATGCGACCATAGACATGCAGGTAAAATGCTCGCAACAGGTTCACAAACTTCGTTGGCATACCCTTCTAGGTGGAGAGCACTGAATAGTGCTGGTCGATCCACGGAGTCGAAAGCACCTTTCAAGTCGAGGAAGACTGCGATCGTGGGGCGCCGGTGCGTGTGGCGCGTTTCCAGTATCTGTCGGAGAGTGAATATCTGGTCGATGCAACCTCGACCTAGCCGAAATCCAGCCTGCTGTTCGCGAATCGGTGTCAAACGGCGTAGCATTATCGAAGCTAACACGTTAGTAACTATCGGAATTAAACTAATCCCACGATGATTGCTGCAATCAATCCGTTTACCCATCTTGAAGATGGGTTTAGGTTTCATTATTATACCTGCTTCCCCATACTCGCTAGTAGCTGCGATAGACTTGTATACTTCAAAAGGATGCAAGGGATCAGCAGTAATACAGGGTTTCACAATGTGTCGGGTCAGGCCGCAACTCACCGAGTTAGCAGAATCCAAGATATTATTGATAGGCGACCAGCGCTCATTGTTGTTTTGAGATGGGGCAGTCTTTTCTTTTTAGTTAGTGGGCCTCCAATGATTGATAGGAGATTCAGGTTAGATAGCTTATCGCAATCTTCTCGATTCTGTAACGTGCGTTTTGAGCGTCCACCGAAACGTGGACAGGTTAGTGCATACTAGCTTGTGATCGGAATCGACGGGAGTGCTCCAGTATGACCCGCAGTCTTGGAGACAGTGCCGCCATTTGTAGCTAATAGCGATGTGGTCTATTCAGGTCCACGAGTGCCTCGAAGATAGCGGATGTCAGGTGGCGTAGCGGCGGTTGGAACGTCTGATGCTCGTACTAGCGAGAAGCAGTTGACGGTCTGAGCAGAAAATCAACAACCGTTTCCAGTTTTCAGAAAGTCAGAAATCGAGACCAAAGGAGCCTCGTTCGAGGGCAGCCGACCAAGTTTAGCATTCATGTCTCCTTCAAAAATCACGATGTCACCTCGCCTTGCTGTGCGTAAAAGGTCGTGCAGCTTTTGATAGGAAGTGTCCTTGAGTACATCTGGGCTGCACTCTGGCGGCTTATATTTTGAGACGACAGGCAGTTTGCATCTATCAGAGCGACGACTGTTTACTTTGCGCAAACCTCTCAGTTTCACTGCGCATAGCAGGCTGCCGACTGAGATCCATTTAAGTAGTGCAGCCTCGCGTCTCACTGAGAGCCATACCATTGCCAGCACATCAGAAGTCGCAGCCTTAGGGTCTCCAAAAAAACGTAGGTTACTCACCACGGAAGAACTACATAAGTATGTCAGTAGAATAACGGAACCGGCGTCTTGGATGCGAGTCTTCTGGATACAGCACATCGATGGCTGTGGTCTCCAGTGACCTACACGCACTAGCGTTCGCACATTGATTGTGACTAGTTTGAATGGACATCAATGACAAAGAAGTGCATCAGCTAGTGGAAGCGACTTCGATGAGATTTGGAGAGAACAAGGACATTACCATTAGCGTGGTCGACTATTGTTCCCGAAGGATGTAAGGAAATCGGATGGGATGGTGAATAACACAGGTCAACAGAGGAACAAATAGCTGTCTACGGCTTAGGGTCGCTTTTATGAACAAGAGAGAGAAACGTCTTGTCAAAGATAATTTTCGTGATTGTATGCGTTGTGGGCTACCGTATTTCTCGGTCGCCCAACCCATATTAGGTCTTTTTCACTCGAGGATGCATCTCCAGCCTTTGTGGAGCCAACTCCTTTCTAAATAGAAGTAGAGTCACTCCAGACGAGGCGGCGGCCAGCTGATCGGTTCTTACGCTTCTCCTAAAAAACCTTACTGGGTTAGTGTAACACGACTGGTGACAATGGCCTTATTTTTTGACGGGCCAGGCTCGTCACGTCACAGCTCCGGAAGCGGAGTCTTATGGTTTCCTTTAGGGGAAAGCTTGCCATGCGAAAGCCCACCACACTGGACACTGTCGCTGTTTGTCCGTGGCCACTTATTCGGTGGGCTTGAGCCTACCTTATCCACCGCCTACCATCTGGATGGTGGTCGTTTCCTTATCCGGGACCCAATAAGGTGCCGAGTGGCATGCAGCTCTAACCTGATAAATGGCGTTATGTTGCACTGTTACATTACTTTTGTCAATGTTTACATTGCTGCCGATAACCAGGCCCATCATACTAGGCAATTTACGCATGATTCACGCAAACGTCTAACTTTTTTCCATCGCTCGTTTAGTTTTTGTGCAGCCTAACTTATCGAGTTGTGCACTCCACTGATTTCAGGTGGTTCAGTTATGATTTTTCATGAGACCGTGAAACCAAAGCAGTCCTGTTTTTACAGAAACAATGTCACCTTAAGAAACTTCTTAATTCCATTCTCACGATTCCCTAGACCACTCCGGCAGATTCTTCGAGTAATCTCACATTCCACAAAAACCCCTGTGTTGAACCATGGCTTCGGGTGCCATTCGTTCCACATTCTGCTGTGTCTTCCAGTACAGAGGAACCTCTTTCTGATCAGTTGCTACCTGGCGTCTCTGTCACAATTCCCATGTGGTTCCGTGCTCCACATTTGTCCAGCCTATTGCGTCGTTCCTGTATTGGCTCTGTTCGCCAATGGCATTCGCGTTCCTCACTACCCACACCGGAAGTCCCGGTTCTGAGTGAACAGCGAACGGTACACATGACGTTTCAATACACATCACTTGATTCCAACCCCAGCTATCCTGAGTTGAAGTAAGATATAACGATTCGTCTTCTCTCCGCTTTTCGATGTCGTTTTTTGTTGGGTCCTCGCTAACGGATTACAATTTCCGCTTTTCTTTCTCGTGAACAGTACTCGTTTTGTGCGACATCGCTCAGGCTTGGACTTTCAGCCCTCTTTACGGTTCAAAGCATTAGCCACAAGGAGGACTTTTTCTGGCCCTTGGGATCTGTTCATTCACCTGATTATTCAAAACGTGACCAGCAACACTGTGAGTTTTTTCCCTGAAAAGTTTCCTTTGGTTCAGATTATGCTTTCAAAATGTTTTGCGGTTCATTTAAATTTCGAAACTGCTGCTTTAGATGCAGAAGTAACCGTTACTTTTAACGGAGGTTCTTTTGGAAACAATCACATTTTCGCCTCCATGATCAGAATAGTGCACTTGTCGCACATTAAGTAAGGCAATTCAGTGACCAAAAATAATGTTCCACGTAGTGTAAACACAGAAAAATCAAGAAATTCAACGGCATTGCGAAAATCATCATTGCGGTTATGGGGTCGGAAAAATTGACACAGAACTTCCTTCGAGTAGTCATCGACCGTTTGCACAACTCGGCACGTGAATTGCTTTTTCATGAGTGAATTAAATCCAATTTTCGTTCCCTCACTTCTGTTGGTTGACGGATTTGAAATGCGTTTGTTCAACTAAAGCCCACCGAATTGCTTGTCATTCAGGCGAAGTGTGTTCCGAGGAGGTTTTCAAGCCTCTTTTTGGTTATGAGAGATACGAATAGGCGATAAGTGCAATTCTCCTAGAGCTGTCTTACTTTCTGCACAGTCCTTTTACTGCGACAAGTGCCTGCATGAATATGTGGGTGTATTGTTTAAGAAACCACCAGTTTTACTGGTGTTTCTTTGAAGTCCCAGCTTTGGCGTATTCACAGCGATGTGTGGACACCAAATTGGCGGCGTGGTCACGCATGATTGACAAGGACTTTTGAGGAGCTTGTTCACCAGTCGATGGAATTGAATCCTACACAGGGTTCATGCATCCCTGACCGTCCGACCAATAACCTTCATGGGTCTCGGTCACTTACACGAGTGTTTTTGCATGACAAACGCTGTTTTGCCGAAATTTTTGGACATTAGTCTTCCGGAATCTGAGTTACCTATTGTTCAACCGTTTCCGAAGGCGGTGGCTACTGTTACGCTATGCAGATTCGCTAGGCCGCAGATGGGCGATGAAGAGCATAAATCACTAGGGCGGCGATAGTCAATAGCCTCAAAGTTGCTTCTAATGCCCGATCTTAGCATCATAACCGATTCAGGCATATTGGACGTCAAAAAGAAGTGTTTTACGGTAGCGTTTGACAGCCAACAACAGTGTTGTTAACGCCGAATGTGACACGCCTTCCGGTTACTGACTCATGTGTTGCTTATACGGCGTTTCTAACAATGTCGAAAAAGGTAAACACTAAGCTGTTAATAGTATATATATATATATATATATATCATTTGGCTGAAGTTGTAACATATGGGAATCTTCAAGTATGCTCCATCCAGTTCATCATCTATGGACAACTGATATCGTGCAGATGACGCATGGCTCAAATGGTTAAAAGCCAAACATCTTTTCCATTTTTGTCTTCATTTTATGTGGCGTTTAGCTACCAAATACGGTTCGACATTATCAAGGTGTACCTCCTTTACTTGAATTTGACATATGCTCGCAATCAGATGTTCATGCATTTCCTTTTGTGTGCCTCTCGTCAGCCAGCGCCACTCACGTTTTATTTCTTTAATAATTTATTTTCCATGTTTTATAGTCCCGAAGCTCCTTCGAAATTTTACAAATTTCTTGTGCAAGCCGGTTTTGGATTCTGAGGCCGATAGTGAATCAGCCAAACCCTGCGAAAGGTACCTCCTTTTTACTTGATATCTATTTGTTTTCACAACAAACTAATTCGATTCTAGATGATAGAAAAGTTCCTCTGATAAACTTCTACGGTTAGAGAGTTTTAATGCACCAGCTGCTAGGTGCGCTAACTGATAATCCAATGGGGATAACACTGATGATTTTGGCTGTTTCGGAAGTTGATTTCGGCGAAAGCAGCCCCGATGTACTTGTAATTTGGAACTGGTTCGGAACTTCACAAACTTTGTTGTACGGTTTGAAATGTAATGAGAACTGAATTGCTCGCAAATAGAATCGTAATATGCAAGAAACCGGGACTTTCTTCTCCACAAGCAAGTTAAAGTCAATGGAGAAAAAATAGAGTGGACCTTGAAACATCAGACCAATTGTTAATCACTTACTTACTATACTAGATCGAAAAGCGGATCCACTTGAAGCGTTCCGCGATATTGAAACATGCATACAGGTAGTTGGTACAGTCAATTTTCAGCTAGTACATGGAATCCCTAAATGGTCGTCCAAGTGTCCAGAGCGAATACGACAAATGATATCACGCGCCACGATTCAAGTACTGATTAGCTGCGTCGTGTATATTGCACTGATCGCACCACGCTTTGTCATATTGTATTGTACTGTCTTGTCTTAATTCGTATAATATGCTCATCCAATCGTGAAAACAGTTTCTAACACGAAGAAATTTCCGTTCGATACATCATCTCAGCCGTTTAAATGTATGGTTTCGAGTAACGAAGAGTTTATGTAACCGTAGTTCGCAATGAATGAATAAATCGGCAACAAAGTTCGTTAACTTGACATGTGAAACGGTATGATGGTCGCGTCAGCGCTAGTGTGAAATTATGAAATTAGAGAGAAAGAAAAATGCTGGTGTAAGAAAAGTCAAAAATATGAATGGGTGAACAAGTGAAAGAACGAGAATTGTATAGAGAACGGATAGATTAGTAATGTATAGCGTCAGTGATAATCATATCATTTGCATGAAATTACGTTGCTTGCACAGCTTCGGCCTCATCGGTCGAATTGCTATGGCTTCGGTTGCCATTAATAACGGCCTACTTAGTCTTCTTGTGCGAAATCTAGTAATTGCAAGGACAGATTTGTATGCTGTTGTCGGTTCTACTTGGTGACCGCTATCCACCAAACGTAGGATTCAACTGTTGATATTCTTAACCATACCTTTGTGAAGATAAACTTGGTTATGTTCTGATATCCTTTTTGGACAAACCCATAGTTGTGTGTCAAATTTACTGTCCACTACAAGAGCACGTAAATTGATATAGAACAAAAGATTGAGCCTGACAAAGAAACCTGGTATTGGATTTTTGGACGATAAGCTGCCTGTTCCTAGTCAAGACTTGGATATGGGTGCAGTAAAAGGTCCCCCTATCGGTTTCATAAACTCATGCGGGTTACCCTGTAATTTCAGTGGGATTTTAGCTTAATGCACACTTTTTCGGCATGTTCATGCTATTTGATTTGATCATCATGAGTAATACCATTTTAGCGGTATTACAAGGAAGTTCTGTAAAAGTGAATCTTTTCCGACGCGAAAAGTAATTTTTAGTTTTTTTAGCGATGCAGAAAAAGTTAATTGTTCCTCCTTTTTGAGCATTTAACATCAAGAAAATGTACTCTTTTAACGAACGCAATGCACCACCTACATTGTACCAGCTAGTTCTCCACTGGAATAGTTTTTTAGTCCTGACAATCATCCCATCACTTTCGCTTCTTCTCAAACCATTTCCGAATTTGTAAATGCGCAGTAGAATGTTTTTGTACTTGTGTGCTGTCCTCCTGTTTATAAGTTTACCCAACACGGTTGTGTTGTGAGAAGCCGTTGAGTGATTTTATCCGGGTTATAATTCTTTTTTCGCTCAGTGTCATGCATTTTTTACCCGTATCGCTTTTCACCGAGTCCTCGATTGTGTTTGAGCGGCAATCGATTGCTCCTGTTAATCCTGTTACTCACCGGCATCGTGTGATTGTTCGTTTGATCTCTTTTCGTCTTTTCCGTCCAGAGCACGCGACAGCTCTCTCACCTGGCGAAGTCTTGACCCTCAATCTTCGCGGTACGTTCCGTAGTTCTGATTCTCACACGAACACTAATCCATCTATGATTGACGATGGTGAAACAATGTTCTCCACGGTCCCCTTGTCCTCGTCGACTGGCGATTCTTCACCGGAAATCATTGTACCGTCCAGTTCTCCCTGTGTAGATTTTTATTATCGGTCTGGATGTGTGATCAAACGAAAGAGATCGAAGGTAAGACGAAAAATCTATTTTTCCAATTACGCTATCTAATAGTTTGGTTAAATGCCCAGTTAATCGACAGAAAAAATATTCTATCGTTCCATCGTTCTCCGTCATTTATGACCACTAACCTTCCACTGATGTGTTCGGGTTTTGGTTGCCAATTTACAACATCGTCAAGCAAGAAATGAACGAGAAATAATGACAAGTTAACTGCGAGATAATGAATTAGAAGAGTATGCAGGAAAGGGGAGATTTCGACTGGAGGAACGCCATGAATTACAACATTGAGCAACATCACCTGTTGTTTCCAACCATCGCTTGTGTGTGTATGTGGGAGTTTGAACAGACCTGTACGGGACAGTCTGCAGTTGGTCAGGGGATCACTGCACCGCAAACAGGAAATTGGGTTTCGCATTTTGGTCCAAGTACAGTGTATACAATGGTTTATTGGGCACCAGTAACCATGAAGCACAAACTCACGGAAGGAGTCTTAAGGGATGAACAGTATGTCAAACTAGTGATTGAGATATGACCAAAGTAGAGCTCATGACACGGTAGAAATCGAACAGCGGCGAATACATTTGGTGTTCACGTGATTGATCTGGTTGGAAATTTATTCCACGAGGACATCCAGCTAATCTTGTTTCACTTCTCATTACTGGAGCTGTTTTTTGTTGCTTGTAGACTCCGTATAAGGTAGACTAGAAATCTTTTGGTAATCAACGAAGAAAATACGTGTCTGCAGTTTAACAACTGAAAGTGATTTCCTCGGTTAAATTTGAAACTTAACTAACAGATCAAACCCGGGTTAAATGTACTGTACTGTCAACAGTTCAGTCGACTTTTATTTGTCGAATATGCGGCTCGTTTCTCTTAAATTCTGGTCCGTTATCTGCTATGGTGTTCACTGTCCTTCTGCAGCTTTTTTCCTTTTTCATGAAGCATGCGCCTACTAACATCACCTTGTCCCGACGCACTATATATATATATATATATATATATATATATATATTTATATATTTATATCCGAGGGGATTAGACTGCCTAAACAGGTAGTTCTCGGGATCATCGAGTTGGTATCAAGTCTTCGTTCCATCGATTAGCGCAATTATTGTGCAATTAAGGTTTCTCCTGGAGGCAAGGAACCCGATTAGGTTTGTATCTAAATGTCAACATGCACCTGGCTATAAATGGTCCGAAATTTCGACAGACATAGCCGTCAACTCTGTCTCCCGTCTTCAATTTCACCAGCAACTTCTGTATTGATTCTGACATGCACTTTGATAACTGCCGCTTTGTCTTGTTAGTTCGATTTTTCCCACGATTGCTGGTGAACTGAAATATAAGTTGTAAACCCTGTGACTGCTGGACTCTAATGTTTTGTAATATCCAAATGGGAGTCAATTTATTGATCTTGCTTTTAAAAGGCGAGGTGGTGAGTAAATCAGTAAAAAAGAAGTGAGAGAGATAGAGGTACGACGTTTAGTGGAATGAATTTTAGCGTAACCCGCCTCTCGTGTGACAGAACAACGAGAAAAGGTTAGATGGAGAAACACTACCGAGGGATTCTCCAAAGAACATAAACCAAAATGCTTGTGAGTAAGTCATCTAGTTGGGATAGGTTATCTATAGCAAAAAAATGATGTTTTCTTCCCGAGAGTCCAAGTGTCAGATGAGTGAAGCAGCTACTCACGAATGTGAAGTACGTGGCAGTCGGGGGCTGTCAAAACAAATGCTCAATTTCCGAAGAAGCGAAGTCGAGGATAGACGAATTTCTTCATTTCCGAAATTGCGTACAATACAAAAGTAGTAAATCTCAATTGGAAAACAAGATTGTCTTGTGTGTACGAGGCCTTCCGTTTAGACAGCCGTTAACCTTGCACCAACGTCCTCTGGTTCTGGTTGCCATCTTTCAGCTTCATTGGTTCAAACAGAAAAACAAACGGAAATAAGGAATGATCGACTGCAAAATAGCAAGCTGAACAACTCCACAGGAGAAGAGGGGTTTTTAATGCGACGACACCACCGACCTCGGCACTTAGCCATATCACATAATGCCTCTAATCGTTGCTTCGGTGTATCTCGTGGACCTCAACCTGGTGGTCTAATTACACCAATCCAGCAGTTAGAGCTTTCATACTCCTCACTCATGTGATCGACTGGCCACCTTGAAACGTCCTTCAACCACTACCGGCCTCGCGGAACAGCATGCAGTGAGGCAGTTTTCCTGGGGACATGTCCAAACCACCTCAACGTTTTCTGAATCACTGCCTGTTCTAAATATTAAACCCTATCACCCAGTAACTTATGCCTAACCTCTGAGTTACTGGGAAATTTTCCCAGCATATTCTACTCATAATACGAAGAGAAAGGTGTCCAAACACCAAAAGTCTTCTCAAATCTGCCCTCAGCGACCATGGTTCGGAGCCGCACTGCAAAAAACGACCTCACCATTGGTGCTTTTACCCAACCTTTAGTCGATAAACGACTGTCACGCCAGTGCCGCAGATGCCTTAAATCAGAGCATGCCAATCGGGCCTTCTATGCACACACAGACACTTATTTCTATGTACGAACACTAGGTGAGGTAGAATTATTCAAGCAACTTAATCTATCCATGTCACCCTGTTGTTCCCTTGCAAGAACAAGGTTCGGCTTTGAGTCAATCCAGTTTTGCAAAGGCACTTAACACTTCGAAGGTACAAAACGCGTACCAAACATATCTACACTATCATTTAGACGATCGAGAAAAGCCCGGTATCCACCCAGTAGCAGAGAAAGTTTCTCGTCTATGCAAATATCAGTGCCGCTAGTTTCAACTAAGGATACGGCGATCTGTATAAACATCTCAGTTAGAAAATTGAAAAGAAAAGGTGAAAAGGCAGTCTTGACGAACACCACTTCTTGCGGTGAACTCGTGTGAAAGGTTCCCATAAGCACGAACTCGGTTTTGGCTGTTCGACTGCAGAGATTGGATGATTGGAATGAATTTCTCTGTCACACCCTTCAGTGAGAGGCGGCGCCATAGAATTGCACGATCGGCTGAATCGGAGATCGTTTCCGCTCAAGGAAGACGGAAATCGTGGGTCTATGAAACGTGCCCACGCTCTAAGGTGTGTCGTGAAGTGAGAAGTCGGTCAGTGCAGCCTCGACCGGGACGAGAACGGGTTTGTTTCTCACGCACATAACTTTCGCGAGACAGATAGTAGTAATAGTAGATAATCGGCGAGGGATGATGCGCGTGAGTAGTTTGGATGCAAAGCTTACTGAACTAATTCCTCTGTAGTTTCCACACGAAGACCTGTCAGCTTTCTTATGAATCAATGCAATCACCGACTCAGCAATCCTTAGGAATCTGTTCGTTTGGCTAAATTGATCCTAGGAGTTTTGTTAACTCCAATGTTAACATTCAAACCCAGTCGTTGAAGAAAGATGGTGACAGTTCATTCAGTCACCCGGATTTCGGACTGATGCCTGGTATCCCCCTAAACTGGTTCATTTGCAGACAGAAGTGGAATGTTTACTGTTGTCATGGTCCAGGTCAAATTTTCTCTAGAGTGTTCTGGCGAATTCTCCAGTCGACCATCCTGAGAGTGAATCAATGTGCCTTCGGTCTCTTTAATCACCTGGGTTACGTTCAGCTTCCTTGGATCAGTATTCCTACTGGGTCGGTAAGGGTTCCGGCCATTTCCGATGGCCACAACCTTTTCCATTTCCCTACACTTTCTTATCTACCATTGCTCGCGGTTATTTCTCAGTCTCATGGTGCGTTCATGTCTAAAGGATTTACGCGTCTCAATGTATGCTGCATTCGGAAGGATGGATCTGCTACCATCTAACAGTGCAACTGAATTCGGTGATAGCCATCGTTTCCGATGTCTATGTGACAAGGCGTCATCTATGGAAGTTGGCGGTGATCAACGGATTTTTTTGACCTATTCTCAATGTTCCTTTGGATCCTGTGTATGTTGTAGTCCCGATAACAGCGTGCCAAGCTGCGATCAGAACTGAGGTCTGCGATTATCGTCTGTTACCATTTGCGCAAGGGCCCATGGGCTTTATCTGATAGTGACCAGAGACCAGACGCTAAAGAAAACGCATAATCTGAGTTCGTGTCTATGGACCAGAATGTTAAGAGCACTTTTTGCGAAATGCTCATGGAGTTTGTTTGGGGTGACATAATGCGCTTTTGTCACTTTTCCGGAATAATTCTTGATTCGGTTGTGAAAAATAATTTCCCGAACGATTTTCCTAAATTTCATACTTGAACATTTACGATTTGAACCCGTCGTCATGACTGCCTGCAATTATTTATTAATTAATTCATCAGATGGGGTAGATGTAATTTTTTTTCAAAATTTCAAAGTTCACTAAAATTTTGTTTACCGCATGTAATGGTTTTATGAACCTTGCCAAACGACACACTCGTCAGCGAAATAAATTTGCCTCGATATGAGAACCCTTCTCCATTTCTACTTTTTCGATAATATCGGTACTTCCAATTTTTGCATTCTCGGTACTTGCATCGCAGCTGCTAGTACTTGGACTATCTCATATATTCGTTGTTTTCTATGGAAAGAAATATAACTTGTCTGTTGTTTCTCTTGCATACCACGAACAGGATCTTGATAGTAGCGAGAAAAATCATGTCTTAATTCGCTAGGTTTTCTGCCTCGAAAGTATTTTTTCGCTGAACTTTCCGCATAGGATACCATATTGTTAGTGGTTCCATTCACTTGAACACGGTAGACGTAAAACGTCATAGTTTTCAAATGATCACAATCTCACTTTTGTTCCCCTACCCCGAAACACGAAAAAAATCGTTAGCCCACTGTCGCGTCGTTACGAAACCAACATGATAATCTGACAGAAGATGCCCAATTAACTCACTCATTGTGATGATGGTGTGAAAATTGTTATCGACAAGTATTAGTTTGCATCCCAACGTGGTTGCCCTGAGTCTTTTCAGTTGTTAAAAAACATCTTTGGGGTATTCGCAAACGTATGATTTTAATCACATTTTTGGAGTTCAAAACAATCAGATTTTCCCTTATGAGTACATTATTCGCCCATCCTGTGATCTTATCTTTCCGTATTCAAAAATCTCAACCTAAGGGGCTCATTAAATACCTCCTGTCACAACTTGGCGAGCATTCAGCCTCGTGCTTCCTACATCGCCAGTGGTTGATTTAGCATAAGGGTTTTGCCATCTCCTTTGAACTAACTCCCGGCAGTCAGTTAATCCGATGGAGAGCTCCGGATATTCGCCCTTGTCCTCGCAGTTTTGTGAAAAGATCTTCACTTCAGGGGGCAGTGGGTCGGACTTCCTTACTAAAGACTATTTAAGACGCACGGTCATTTGGTAGCGTTACGAAAGGCGTTCAGCCCCTTCTCCAACTCGGAGCCCTGGACGCCCATTGCCAACCATGCTGAGGCCTCTTCGGTGTCTAGGTCCATGGTGGGAACGTTCAAACAATGCATTGCTTATAATGATCCAAGCTTTGGTCGCGTTGATTTTCGCCTGGAGAGGTTTCAAATTAGCATGTGTAAACTCCAGTTTTGAGCTGTTTGGGTGACTCGCACCACAAGACGATTCCAGTCAAGNGAACATAAATCCGGGAAAACGCGAAACTATTATTGAAAACACTGAGGAGGTAAAATAAAGTACACCTCAGCGGTAGCCGTGCAATCCCAAGCACACGGAACAGTGCGTGAATCAGACAAACGCGAAAACCGGAGTCACGTTGGCTGATTAAACTGAGTGATTGATAAATGCGTTCGATAATAAAAACTAGGCAAATAAATCGATTTGAAGAATGGCAAGCATGTATCAAGGAATGGGAAACAGAAGCGGCATACTCAATGGATGGATGTTCACACCCCTACTTCAGTCGACTGCTATTGCCGCGTACAGAACTATCTAATCGAATCGCACATTAAAGGCGGTTGACCCGTTTAACGGTGCAGGCTGGTTTTGCATGTTCAGGGCAATCCAAACTCCAGGCTGACCGCGCGAGTCCTCGAAACCGGATTAACGGACACCCAAAGAGTGAAGCGAGAGGATGAAGTTGTAGGCGGGCTGCGAAGATTGACCACCGAAATGTGATCTTGTATACGTGTAAATTATTTACTGCTCTTCAGTTAACGTTGCCAACAGGAATATCCACCGCGCAACATTTCCTCTCGGCATCGTGGGTGGACCCTACATCGGAAGAACCGAAATTAGGTTTCCCTGTAAAAAGGTGTTGGAAGTATTCGAGTGATCGATACTTCTTCGGCGGTTCATAGAGCAGTACCTTTTCCCGAGATTCAAAAGTCTTAACCGCGGGCGATGAGCGCTAACCCAGTTCAGGAATACTGATCATCGCCCATCCTGTTAAGAGCAGTAGTCAGCACCGTCTGGATTATTCTGGCGGCGACCTATGCAATAAGGATCTTATTGTGTTTGTGCCATTCATTAAGGTTTTTAGGTGAATACTGCCAGGGCGTCCACCCACTAAGTAGGGGGGCGATCAGGATTCCCAAACGAAGCCTCATTTTCTAAAGAGAACTTGCCCGCAAAATAGTGGGAAGTGGCTGCGTGAAAGCCCATCCTCTTTAATTTTTCTTCCTTTCAGTTTTTCGATTGAATCGCCAGTTCAAATCAATCTCCAACTTGGAGGACCAGGGGACTACATCGTCAGACCTCTATTCAGTGACCTTCCAGCTTTGATTGGTTTCTATGTAGGTTCTTGGGTGATGGAGGCACGCAAGCCGCCACATCACATCAAGGTGCAGTCTCATTGTGACTTGTGGACAAGGCGTCTCATTAGTGGGCAGATACAGAGGCATAAACTTTGGATGTAAAAGCTGGATTCAACGAATAGTTAGGAAAATGAAAATGAGCAGTTTCTGGTTAAGAGGCTTGAGTTTCGAGCAATGTTATAGTCACATTTCTAAAGTCAGTAACATTATTCGTCAGTGACATTATTCAAGGTCGTATCCATGACTGCATCTCATAATTGACTTATTTTGGAGGGCGAGACTAGTGTATAAAAAAGAACAGGGACGTTATTGCCTGTCATGTTGACAGCTGATTGAACCTTAGCGATCTAAACACCAAATGGACTATAGCAAAACTTTGTAAATTCCCAATATGGTCTGCGAAATTGACCGATGTTCATAATGATTGAAAACATTATTCCCCTTGCAGTTTGTTTTATTCCGATCGTATGATCAATTACCAAGACTCTCAGGTGCACTTTGCTCGCATGCAGCGAAACAAACATTGCTGCATTGCTCTTCGTTGAACTTTATGATTTTTCTGCGCTATTTCTTCCCCCCCCCGTCGCGGCTGCTTCATGATTCGTCTTCGATGTTTGTTTCCTGTTTTGTAGCGTTTATACCAGTTTTCAGATATAGGAGCCAATGCCGATTTGGACATCACTCTAATCGTTTTCTGGCGTGTAAGTTATTCCTTTCCTCCTCCTGTTATCATTATCATCTATCGCGTTGGTCACCAGTTCTACGACATCTGTTTCAGGGTGACTATTTTCAAAATTCGCCCCGGTTTGTAGTTGTCGGAAATGTTTTGGTGGTAAATTGAACTTCAAACCTAATAATAAAGCTTCTTTTTGAGCCTTCGCAAGATCGATTTCGAAGTTGATGGCTTCACTCTGAAACGGTTATTTCTTTAGGTTTCCAATACTATCCGATAAATGTATCGAAAATACGTGATCCTCGTTTTTCGGAGCGTTTATCTCGAGAATGTTCCGAATTTTATGCAGCCCATGGTAGATAAGTATGACAGAATACAAGCAAAATGTTTTCGTGTTCTAATGAATTTCGCTATTCTATCTCTAGCGGAGAATTACCGATCCTGATCAGGTTCGCATCATTCTTCGATAACTCTTCTGTCGATAGCTTTCGGGAATTGATGTAGAAACTGACAACTGGATAGGGATTCACTCAAGATGTCAATACACTTTACTCAGTGATTTTTCACCTCCGCGTCAACAGACAATCTAAAGCTGGCGTAATGTTACTGGGGCATCTTTTAGGTAAGCACTGATTCGCTCTGTCTATGTATGTATTACCGTTGCCCCATGTGAACTGATAAGATCATATGAGAAGGGTTTTGACCAGCCTTTTTTATGGATTTCGTGTTGAGATTCAGTTCCTTGTTTGTGTGCGGAATGTTCAGCTCGGCTCTTAATTGGATGTTCTTTCACGGTCATGGTCGCAGCTTATCGCAACCGTTTCTCTGGACACGGGTGGTTGACTTCTTGAATACAATTCCCGAGAGAGTATCTGAAACCTCCAAACAACTAGTTGCGGGTATCTGGCTATGTGTATGTGTTTGCTAGCGGTTCTCGTGGTCCTTACTCGGCATTCGCGACAGAATAGCTACGACTCATGAATCTAAGCGTCTGTGGTGATCGAATAGGTTTCCGTCATGGCCTTTCCAGTACTTAGTAAATCAAGCTGGCCTGTTCACGAGTATTTGGTACTGGATGCTGGTTGCCTTTTCATCGAGGTTTTCCAACTTTATTTGTCTTCAGCCTGGTTTAGTCCTGTTATAGAAATCAAAAAGGGAGAAATTTTCCCAGAAGTAGAGACATTCTCGTCAAATGCTTCTGACCATTGTCAACAAAACCTGAACAAACTACATTTTGAGTCCAACCTGCTCAGCGCAAATTTTGAATTTCGTATTGGTGCTCGTGCTATCTTTTTGTTTGTCCCATGGTGAACACATGACCCTGTCATTTTTGTCTCCGTACATCATGGAAAGAGTGTTTCACGTTTCATTACTGTTACGCTTCTTTCATTCATTTTGCTTTCTAGCGTCTTGCATTTCCGAGTCACATGAATGCGTCATCCTATGGGCAAAGTCATGTGCCTCTGATTCGTTTGGATCATCCAGTCTCGGTTCCATTGGATGACCATGTATGTTGTCCAATATTTCATTACTTTTTCTTGCACGCTTGAGATTCACGCGCAGGCACTGCTGTTGATAATCTCATGAACACTTGTCTTTCATCATTTTACTATAATTGTGTTACTTTGGTCGTCATTCATCTAGTCACAGTTCTGTTGTTAGCCCATTGACGTGTTTCGTGATGGCTTATAAATAGTTTATGCAATTACGCGGCTTCGACAACATGGTTTTGCTGAACGTTTAGGATTTCGATCTCGTAATGACAATTGGGTTGACTAGATCGAATCATTTGGATGACTTGTTGAGGGTGATGCTTCACGAGAGCTGATGTCGGATATCTTATCAAATTCTGCTGTATATAATTCAATTGAGTCAGCAAATGCAAAAGCAGGTGGGTTTGGTGACTCATCAAACTGAGTGTGACGACTGAATGGACCTGAACTGGTCATTCGAAATGCGATTAGACAACCGGAATACAAGGCTGCTAGTGGTAGGTCAAAACAAAACCCCGTTTTTGAACGAAAACAATTGTTTCAAACTACCAGCCATTTTAGGACATGTTCGACTACTCATTGATTCCTTATCGTGTGTTGTCCTACTGACGTTCGTATTCTCACGGATAATTGCGTACTAGTGGATTTAGGATGGAGGGCTGCGAGCTGGTGCCAAATGGGCAGGACAGCTTTGTTTCGGTCCGATGAGTAGTCATACGACATCGAGGACAAATCATGTCTGGGAAACAGAACTACCCGACAAACCTATTTGGACTCAGGCGAGTGATTTTCCAGCTAAAGACCTGAACGGCTGCAAGCCGTAATCAATGTGAGGAATCATCTATTCGCCGTAATTCTGGGTCAAGGAAACAATGATCGGATTTTGTAGGCCATCACTAAATGGCAGCCCTCTGCTAACCGCGGCTCCCTTCCTGAAAATTGATGTACATTGTTGTTTCATTAACAAATGAAGTAAAAGATAAAAGATAAATGTCATGACATCCAGGCTTGTTTTCACCGGTTCTTCACGTCTGAGGTTGTGTTGATATCAGCACATTTGATTGCTAATCTCTTCTAGTCGTATTCAGACACTTTATATCGTGATAACGTGTTCTAGTCCCTACTAAGTTAATTGTCCGATTCTCCATGCATATTTATTTTACCTTTTGTACGTCACTAAGTCCCTATGTTCTTTTTCTTGATCGTTCTATATATATATATATATATATATTATATATATATATATATATATATACATTAGTGTCTATTGCGTGGTTCCTTGCTAGCTAGTCTTATGCTATCTCTTACTGGTCCTCCTTATTTCTTTTCAATCGTTTTCCCTATCAACAAAGTATCAAACGAGTCGTAATCCAACGCCAGATTCCGTCAGAAATGTGTCAACCACACTGTCGTCTGTCCCTTCACCATCGGTCCCTAACTCAACCGAAATGGTTCATTTGCGGTTGCGCCACCCTTTCCATACTTACCACAGGTTTTTGGGCGAGTCCTTCCGTTTGCCTCTGAGCTCGCGTTCACCCCTGGCTCTGACTATTCCTCCTGGATATTCAAATTTTGATCCGTCATGTAAATTTGTACCCGATATGGGACCGAATTCTCAAAAGAAGCGAACGAAGTACGTTTGTCATTTCTTGTTCATAACCTGGTCGCATCGTTTGTCCAAGCATATTTCGATATTTGGCACATTTTAGTAGTGAGAGATTGAATGTTTTCCATGAAATAATTCACCAGATGATATCATTGCTCAACTCACCATAACGAAACAAACCGTTCAGAGCCTGCCCGGTGGCGTAATGGCTAAGGCGTTCGACTCACAATCGTTCGTCGTTGTTCGGGTTCGCGTCCCAGTTCGGGCGCGGTGTATATGCACTGATGATGATTCCTAACAAGGATGAAACGACTGTACAATATTTCGATATTGTTGCACCTTTTTAAAAAGGCGGTTTCAAAGTTCAAGTTTGCTCCCCGGATTGGCCGTCAATTACCACATCCCGAAGTTAGCGTAACCTAACTAAAGGTGAAAGTGGAAAGCTCTCGAAATCCATAGATTATCTTCCGGGTTTCTCCACTCCCCCACTTAAGGACGGATTCGAAGAATGTGTATACACGCTGTGGCTAAAAGCATGGGCTTTCATAATAACGGTCCGACATGTCGGCCCCGATACAGACAAATCACAGTAATCCTTGTCATAGTTGTGGGCCTTGTTGCACAAACATGCTGTTCCATGCTATCTCTATAGAACTTTTGAAATTGAATTTTTCGTTGTGAATGATATAATGTTAATGACAGCGTTGTTGGTAGATGCAATGCGCCAGCGTTTTAACTACCGTGGGTAGTCTTTCTCAAGGTAAGTTTTGCAATTAAATGACCGAGGGAACGTTCACATTCCAACTGATGTTTAGTTGTCTGTGTTTGTGAATGTGTACTTTGAACTGTGGATCGGGTGAATAATAGTTGTCCTTCACATCATGCGTCGCCGTGGTGGTGGGGTCAACTTGCGTGTTGATCTTTGGAATGTTTGCTTCTCAAAGATGTTAGGACTGCCCATATCTCCGGAACTCTGTCCATCGTTCCGACTCATGCATGTGAAGTGGTTGCTTATCGCCAGAGCCTCGGCAAATTTTACGTTCAGTGCAGGTTCTGAATCCACGTTGGAGCACTTTTGTGTTTTCATAATCTGTTGCATCCCTCTGCTATGGCATGCAGAGCGATGGCTGAATCGCGCTGAAGTTTTGACAAGGCCGCCTTATCCGAAGGTCTGCACGTTTCTTTCCTGTTGTGTTCTGTTATCCGTGTAACCAGTTGTCTGCCGGTTTGTCCAATGTATCCCCTGAAACTGCGTGCTCCAATTTCAATTAGTGATCATCGTCTGCTTCTGTTAAGGCCCAAGATGTACTCTCGGCCAGCCTTCCATTCCTTCAGGCAAACGAATCAAATCCGAGTTCGCCTCCGTAACTTTTCGCGCAACAGCCTCACTCTTCTTCAGAAATCCATTTCACTCGCACCTGCCTGTTTCTCTTTTGAACACATGCTCAATTACAATGTTAGACATTTCACATAGACGGCCAACTCAATCTTTGATATCTGCTGTCCCTTAGAAGAATTATTCGTCTCAAATGGCCGTATTTCTACCCAGAAATTGAAATCTCTCAGAAAATGCAAGGAGCACTTCCACAAATCTCGTAATAACTCAAACGTGCGGTACATTTCCAACCTAGTAAAAGGGGAAATCAAACGCATCGACGCTTCATTCGCCAACCAACTCTTGAGTGGTAACAATGATCGCTTCCAATGGTAAGATATTCGACTGTTGTGTGGGAAGAAAGAGAAACGTGAAATGTTCTGCGGATGTCGCCAGCATCGATCATGTTTTCATCCTTACTTCCACTTATACCCCAGTCATATTTGGACACGGTGACGATATGGCATTTGCAACCTTTTCTAGGGTCGAGGTACTGGATTCTCCCCGCAACACAAAAATTACCACAGGGGTTAATCCCGGTAGTCTGTCCTCATCTCTTTCTAAGCATGGTGCAGTGGTTCTGACGGATGCATCCACTTCTCTGGTTAACTCATCATCAAGGTCGTCTTCTATCCCTGATTGCGGGAGACCCATCTTTATTGTTCTGATAATAAAATGTAGCTAAACGTTTTCGCCCCATCGCCTTAACATCTGGTCTTGAACTGACAGAGCGTACTGTGCTTAAGCACACGCGTTCTTCTATTTATCCTCCCGACGACCTATTTCAGTCTGCTTGTAAATCTAACAGGTGCACCTTGGACCCTGTCTTCTTCCCCACATCACATGCATAAGTCCTTAGACGCACCGATGAAACCTGTGCGTCGCGCCTTTTTAGGCTATTCATCGGCATTAGATTTCCTCCCACGGTCTCTTCTACTTCACAAACTGGAAACGTTTGGTTGTTCCAGGCCTTTATTAGCACGGCTGTCTGATTATTTTACTAGCCAAACCCAGCGCACACGAATGGGCGATAAAAATTCAAAACCGTTGATTAACAACAAAGGAGTGCTCCAGGGTGCTCTTCTTTCACCGTATCTCTTCTCAACCTACATCAGCGATTTATCAACTAGTTCCCCCTGCCATCTGTTGAAGTATGCTGATGATGCTGCCCATTCTCAAGCCGTTTTTCAAGCAACGATTACTTTCGAAGTTTTTCTAACAATTTATCCCCAATCTGCGATTTCTCTGCACATGCAGGTTCAAATCTCAACACATCTAATTGTTTCGAATATGTTCTCTAGGTCAGCCTACTTATCGAAAACGTCTTTGGTCAACTCAGAAACACTAACCAGGGTTGTTTCTGTGACATATCTAGGATTTACTGTTGATAGAAATGTCACAAATTTTCACATTTCTCTCTGTAAAGAATCCTCGACGGTTGTTATTTCTACTTAGAATGCTTCGGCCGTACAAGGTGAAACAATGCACCATCTCCCGATTTGTATACCAATGTGTTTTTCTAATCGTTCTTTACTGTCCCCCTGTTATTTTCCACGTTTGCTTAAAAAAGACTACCGTTGTTCGCCGGATGCTATCATTTATTAGTTGTGTCCTTCATACCACCAACTGAGTTGTCCTTCAATTTGTGTGATCAGCACTTGTCAGCATGTGAGAAATTTGCTCCCAAAACTCTTTCAGATCCCACGCATTTTTTGCACAACGATCGTCCAATGTGCCCCTCTCATATTTCGACGCGATCCAATTTTCGTCCCATGCCTTCTAGAACCAATATCTATAGGAACTCCACTGTCCCATATGCAGCATGCATCTTGACAAACCGTGTCCGTGTTTCAGACGATTTCCTGAGCATAATGTGTTCAGATCGTTTTTCTTATTTTCTTATTTTCCGAATGTTTTTAACCTAAATGCGAAATTTTTCAGATGTAGAAGCTTACACAATGCAAGGATCTGTGCCCTCAATTGCTGTTTAATGACCCAAAGTCGGACGCTATCGTTAATCCAAGATTTCGGATATCATTTTCTGTTGGTATTAGGAGATTTCGTTTTCACGAAATTGTTCATCATGTACTGTCAACCCTCAAATGACCAATAGGAAACCATGGAAGTACTGTACAATTAATTCATCCTTGTGAGAAATCGTCAGCAGTGCATGTTCGTTGGGACAAGAACTTTTAGATGCAACATCAGGCGATGGGGTCCAACAAACCGTTGGGAACCTGTTCGGTAGCATAATAGCTGAGGCCCGGAATTGCATCTCACTTCGGGTGCAGTGGGTATGCAATGTTGAAGATTCCCAGCATGGATGAAACAGTTTTACAATGTTTCCATGGTTTCTTACTGATCGGATGAGCGTTGATATCACAGGATGAATGGTATCTTTCTTTCTCCTTTGGTCAATAAATTGTTACTTTGATCTTTACGTTTAACCACACTGTGTACCGGGCCAGGTTTCGTCGAGCGTACAAAATTCCTGCTAGGTGCATGCCAGCCTGGATGAATGTGAAATCGAATAAATAGAATAATTACCTTAAGCAACGAATTCTGATAACTGATATATATATATATATATATATATATATATGATGGTGCAAAGCACATGCCGTATCTGGAGAGCTCAATCACCAACAGTCCACCGCATATTGAGTTTTCTGTGTATTGACGTTCGACAAGGGGAAGTCGTCGGCACGTTGTAAGTCGAAAAGTTTGTTTCCTTAACTCCACTGTGAGGAAGACCAGACGAAGCATCCAGTGGGATACTTTCCACGACAGTTAAAATGAAATGGTGATATAGGTAGCCTTGTTCCATTCGGCGAAGAGTGGCGAAAACTAACCATTATTGTTAACCAGACCTGAAATGTATTTGAACATCTGCTTAAGGATTGACACGTACTCTTCAGGCATTACATTCCCCTTCAGACTTTGTCATACAGCTGACCTGTCGACGGACTTAAAGGCTGCGTAAATAAATGAATGATATCTAGCCTTCGGAAAACAAAAGGTAACCATGTGCTGAGTGATTGATTGGACGTCGAAAAAAATCATGTTTCACTTTCATCTCATCAAACAGTTTTATCAACTCAGATGTGTCGCTCAGTGTGTATCCGCTAATTGCTTCTCGAAATGGTTCAGGTAATTTTGGCATTCATTGTGCCAGTCTATATGGTGTTGATATTGTCGGGGATAAAATGTGATCATGTGATATAGCTGGTTTGTGATATTGGTAAATTATATGATTGGAGCATTTGATTTCCTTTTGGCCTCAGATTGTGGCTTGTTTTCTCGTTGACGAAATGGCCTCCTAGTAGAAGTTAGATTGTTTCAAGTCATCGCTTTTTTTTCGATCGCAAAGTTGTTTTGCTCGTGGAATTGCTGATTACATTTTTGATCGTTTCCATCCCCATCCCCCTTGTGATATTTGTTTTGTTTTGATTGTATGTGAATACATCTAATCAGTGTTCCATCCACGGTGCGCAACTTGTGGGGTGTAGCGAAAACATCTCGGGTATAAATTGTAAAATGATGTTATTCGTTTATCCAGTCCATATGTTTTGTAATTCATCTTTGGGAATTCGTTTTTCTTGCGTACCATCCGGACTGTTTTATTTTTGTTTTTTTTTCATGGTTGTTTCCTTGATTCAAGAACTGACTACGGGTTTTACATAGTACTTATACCAATTCGGATATCTTGCTTGCTGATAATTTTGTCGGTATACATGTCCAACGCTACATTGCGCCATTGTTCACCTCCCCTGTGTCGGTATTCTTCCCAAGCAGTCTTTTGAAAATTCCTGTCAGTGCTGAATTGTTCAACACGACCTCGCTACCGGTTCTGGTCAAGTTGGATGCTGTACCCGATGAGAATCGGTAAGAGTAATCTCACCCTCCGAGTGTTTTTTTGTGGCTTCTTTCGAACGAACGCCTTTTGTCATCATGCGGTAATAATTCTCCGCATCGTAAATCATGAAAACATCACAGTCGCATTGCTGTTTCATCCAGCATATCCAGTGAGGAGGATATAGTTCACGGTTCCTTTAACATCCTGTTTATCGCTGTCGCAAACTCTCGGTCGTCTTGATTCTAGTTCATTCAAGCGAAAACGATCAAGTGAGCTGTGGCCGTTCAGTGCGACAATTTTTTTTCATTGGTTTGTTATAATCCAATGGTTTGCATAGGTCCACACATAATAGAGTTCATTAACCGATTGCCCGCTCCCCTCGTCTAACAGGCTAATTGTCTATTCTTTCTTTCTTTTATCAAATGCCGCCTTCGCTCACCACAGAGCGTGCCACAGTATCAGACCACTCAATCAGTCCGTGGACTAGGTTGCCCGGCTGACTTCATATTTGCCCTCGACTTACTTTCGGTCCACTTCCAAATCCGTACGTTGTTCAGCTGACATCGAGGGGGGGTTGATAGTCAGTACTTTTCGTCATTTTCATATGATTCATCGCACAGACGCAAAGTGGTCTTGTACCTTTGGCACGCGCACGTATAACCGTCTCGAGACTAACGATTTTCAACCCAACACGTGTAACGTTGGTCTGCATGGTTTGTTTGCCCTTCTCGACCAGTTTTGAACGTCATCGAACGAACGAGTCTCCTTCAAGTGAAATTGCAAACGTCCAGTTTTGTGATGTGCACGCGTGTCAGGAAGGCTCACTAGCCTAAACCGGGGCAAAGTGATCACAACGTACAATCTGTCTGTTTTCCCATGAATGGAGTTCTCTTCATCGACCGGACGAAAATTCTGTGCCGTACAGATATTAGATTGTTGGGCGTGAACATTTGTATTAATAGGATCAAAATTGTAAGCTAAGCCAAAAATATTCAGGAGCGTCACCTTAGTTTATTGAGATGTCGTTATCATCATACTTGGTCCCATTTGCCTATCCTTGTCGTGAGTTTCACTAGCTATCAATGCACACCGTTTCCGGATACTGTGAATGAGGAATTTAGTTTTAAATAGATCCCAATCATGTAAAAATTGATTTGAATGGCTCTGCACACGGTCCCGAAGTGGTGTATTTAACTGAGTAGCTCGGAAAGACTTTTAGAGCCCAAGGGATGAGACCTAAGCCGTAGGTGGTAGACGACTCCGTCTTCGCAAGATCGCGGTTTCCGGTTTTCTCTCACGCAAACCATGTCATCACACAGCAATGCATTGCACACTTACAAATTCATAAAGAGCTCAACGCCTTCGCTAATATTCACAAACTGAACGGTAACTTTGTTTCTGAGCACCAGCCTCTCTACTTTTCTCTTGCTCTGTTCTTTTGATCGATATCCGGATCCTCCTTTCCTCACATCACCGTGCGCTTCCAACTTACCCGTTACACTTTCCATTCTTATTTCGTCTCCAAAACCAATGGCCATGCTTTTTTATCATTCAGTTGCCACCTCTCCAGAACTAAATTTTGACTCTTCAAGTAGCGAATTGCAACTCATGTGGTTGAAACTGCTTTGGTCACTACTCTTGATTATTGCTTCCCCAACAGTGGTGGTTCCTCTGTTCTATACTTCTCTTCAAACACTGGACATCCGTTGGTAACAGACCCGAACATTCATGTTACTTCGGTATTCACGACTGAGAGTTGTTGATACATTCTTTGCTACCGTGGTCATGGGATGTGCAGCCGAGCGATTCGCTGTGGTCAGTAACATAACCAATTGACTTTCCCATATCGTCACTTGATCGATCCTCGAAAGCCTCCATAATGTGTAATTTATCGTCACTTCGACCTTCCCATCTGCGCAACTACCGCTCTGTGGAAGACGGGAACAAGTGTTTACCAATTATGCGGAGGGCCAAATAGTTCTTTGTCCGCTTCAAAGCCGAACGCCTGTTCTATTCCATCATCCATAGGTGGGTATCTTGGCCCCTTGGTAAATTACTTGCGATTTTCGCCCCTCCAATGTTCCGGCGACCTTGCTTGTGAATCATATTTGCGTAGTGTCGCTAGAATTGGATGTATTGGCCGGGTGAGCAATATGAGGGTTAGGAATCTGGTATTGCTACCGGTTCTGAGCAAATTCCATCAGCGTATAAAGCCTAGTAGATTTCTTTGGTTTGGCCGCGTGCTTCATATGGCGAACGCTCGTCTATGATACAATGCACCATTTTCTGTTACTCCCACAGAGTGCAAGAAGCCCCGTGGAGGTCAATGGATTACGTGACAGCAATGAGTGAGAAAATGCACAACGAACTTGGGTAAAGTAGAGATGTCTCCCATCTCCGTGGTTGGAGTCCGAAAGACTTATCAACCGGCTGTCTGCAGACACCGGAGGATCTAGCAGCGAACTGTGAACAGCATAGATCATGTTGTCACTTTTCGTCCAATGGCTGAAAACAATGGATTTCCACAGTTAGACTGCATTCCATGTGTTGGTTGCCAAGGCGTTCTCTTTCTCCGCCCTCCGTAGATTCAGTCCCTGTCCACCTCGCTTATTCACTCCATTGCAGCGGTGAGAAAGGCGGTAGTCTGCGGGACTTGCCCGGATATTTATCGCCGAACGATAATGATGACCACGGAAAATGTCACAGAATTTCGTGGGTCTAACAGGAGTGTGGTACTCCCATACTTTTGAAGATGTTAGGATGTACGGGGAACTTTCAGGTTCATTTGGAATGATCAACAGTGTTCTATATGGGTATTGCATTCCTCCGTTTTCGTCTAACTTCGTTACGGAGGAGGTAACGGAAAACGCTTTGGAATGTCTCCAGCATGTGGGCGTCGAACTGGCAAGTTGTGCAAAGCTCGGTGGTCTAGATTACGCTAGACGTCTTAACTGCTTTTTCGTATATACTGGACGTGTGCAGTTTAAACTAGACAGGCTTACAGGATCTCTGGCTCTGCTTGCTGTGTTTTGCATCCTTAGAGTACACAGCACTCTTTAAAGATTGAAGTCATTAGTTTTGAACTTGACGCTCTGTGGTCAGGAGCTAGTATGTGTTGATTGTTCCTTTTATATCGGCAGCTGTGTTACGATGGATGGTAGCACGGTGATAGAAGTAGGTGCGCATATATCCGAGGCTCGAGTGACGTAAGTTGGATTGAAGCACTAGTGTCACCGACCTGGCACTTCGCTAAAGCTGAACGGCTTTGAGTACTCTATCGCAGCGCGCTCACTTCTGTTGCGTGCTGAAGATGTTCGTCGCTTTGTGGTTTTCAAGAGTTCGGATAGAGTGAACGTGTGAGCAATATATGGGGTTGAAATGATACACTGAGCCTTGATTCTGAGAATATTCCTGTCAAACTTTATGCATCTTAATAGAATTCGTTGCTTCTGTCACACGTTGCGCATGGTGAACGCGTTTACCGTACCGAAGTCTGTTTTCCGTTCCGCAATGGAAGAGACGAAGTAGGAGTTAACAGGTGAAGTGGCATGGGAGTTTGCGAAAATGTACGACGTCCCTTTTGTCATCTTGGTTAGGGTCGAAAAGATCCCCCATCAAGTTGACTGGAAATATTGAAGGATATGGCAGCCAAAACTGATCAATGCCGATCGTGTCGTCACTTTCTGTCGAATTAGAATAGTTGATAGAAATGTGCATTTTGCATCCCAACTGTGTATTCCTCGTTTTTTGCTCACGACGGTTTCTCTTTCCTTTTCTAGCCCATCACGTTCACTCGGTGTCCCCATTGTATGGTCATTCTCTTTCCTGTCCCAGTGTACAAAATGCTAATATATACAACGGTCACTGAGGCCTCGTCTGACCTTTTATGACCACCCTGATAATAGTGACAACTTTTCCTCTGTCTCTGCTACGTTGTTCGTCGGATTGTTGGAAGGTATATTAATGCATAGTTATCGCAGTGTCACATGGATTTCGTTCAAAAAATCACTCGTTTCCATTAGGAAGTGTCCTTTGAGGATAGTTTTTGTATATATACACTTGTCTCACCAGAATCTAGTTTGTGGCGTCAGTTGCCATTCTGTCCTCGTTCCCAAGGTTAACCTAGCCCAACTGAGATGGTCACCAACGAATCACAGTTATGATGCTTCTATGGACTACTCAGCGAAGAGCTATTGTGCATTCTCCCAATCGAAATAGAGAGTTGATTTAGTGGATCCAACCCCGAATTTGTCCAAATCGTCTAATCCATACGGCTGTGGGACGATTTGAGCGTCACATAACCCACTGAGAGATGGTGACTGATTGGTCAGTTCATGTGCTCTTCGCATGAGGTTAAACATCCCGAACGCTCAGTTCACCCCATTCTACAGATACCAGTCAGCATCCAGCCGTATGTTTTATACACCGTCTGAGGTTCATGACGAATAACCAACTCGGAGTCTGAGACATCCACCCCGACCGTGCAAAAACATTTAGGGGCGGCTAGCCTAATGGTTGTTTTCTGTTTTTTTCACCTGTGATAATCAATGCAGTTCATTTGGTAAAGCATATCACGATCTCCGATTTGATCGGGTCCCCTGTGGAGTCTTTTCGTGTGAAATTCGCGAGTGAATTTCCTGTTTCCCCACCACGGTGAATCGTGTAGAAAGCGAACTAGGTTTCCTGCTGTGGAAACTGTTAACTTTTTCGTCTCCCTTCCAGAGAGTCCTCTGTGACGGCTTCGTTTTCTGCGGATAATCCAATGGCAAACATATCGCGGCAGCCAGAAGCAGCGCGTGTTCTGTGGATCGGGATTACTCGAAAGTGTCTCCTTCTTCAGCCTGGAGAATCCCGAACCCTGACACTCAAAGCACGTGTAGTTCGACCGGGTTTTTTCGATACAAGTAACCTTGTCTTGCTAGCTGCTTTAGCGACGAACGAAACGGAATCAAAGAATTTTGTTCGTCAAATTATTCCTCAGTCATTTTTCTTGGCTGATCATGAGAAAGTGTAACTGATGATGCGATCGAAACTGGGTCACTTGGAGCTGTCTAGGCGTGATGACTGACTTTACGCTTTTTCACGCAATGCCGTCTGTGATTATCTATCTTTTTGGAGTTTGAGGGGCTTCTTAAACATTTTTCTTTGCCTCCCTTTGAATTCTCCCAATATCTTTTGACCAGGAGACGGTAGTCTTGTCACTTACCATGAGGATTTTTTGACATTTGGTGCTTGTTATCTGTGTTATCCAGTTGAATCTTCAGCTGTTCGTTTTTCATCACTGCGTATACATACATAGAGACCGGTATCTATACGTTTTCCCTGAGGCCATCGATCTAACTCGTCAGATCCAGCTCAGTGGTAGTTACTGCAACCTTCTGCCGCCGGTGTGACCATTGTCTGGACCAGTGAAGTGATGCGTAATCGAGTGTCCTCATTATTTGAAGGAATACCACATTTTAACCGATTTGTGAATGAATCATTAATAGCAGTCCATCGATTAGAATGCTTTATTTCTCGTAATCTGGTTTACAGTTGTTAGCAAGTGGTTTATGGTTTCTTCTTCGGAGGCAATCAAATGTTTTTAGTACTTTCTGTTTTCGAGGAGCGAGTCAAGAACACTTCTGTCCATAACATAGTAATGCTGCACACATGCTGATTTGCGCTTGAAAAATGAGCCTTTTGCTATTCTACCCCAACGTACCTTGGTAATGACTGTGACCGGAAGCGCGATAGTGTTCAACGATCCATCTGGTTGGTTTTCTATTTTTCTGTTTCAACGCTGGCCCGTTTTGTTATCTAAGATTAAATGACAGTCTAATCCCAGTAGGAAATTTTCGAATACTGTTTGACGTGTCCTGGTATCCCAGCTGGCATTTTACATGTTTTATTATTAGTTTGAATTCCGTTGGAGTCAAGAGATAGTTTAGGTTTTTCAGCGTTCATCATATATCCTAAAACGATATCAAGTCAGAAGTCACTATTCAATTTGTGTGTGTGGTCATTCTTTTTTTTCCTGTATGCTAAAATATCCCTGAAACACAATCCAGCAGTCTTGACTAAAATATTCCGACAAGAGCGTGACCAGTACGATCAGTATTGCATTCATGCCTTCTAGCAAGAGGTACTTCAAGAGCGCTTATCGATTGTCCAATGGACACACAAAAAGGGTCAAGCAGTAAACTTTATTCGCATCCGATAAGATTACCATCACGCTAAATCATATCATCCATTGTGTTTCTGTAACAGAAGTTTGTTCTTCCTTGACCGAACATGTTAGCCACGTTTAGCGTTCTTCAGTCTCACCATTATTTCCCATTCACTACGGTCGTTTGGCAATCAAGCGACTGACTTCTCGCTGAATGGCATGCATTAAAAGTAAGCCTGAGGGTGTTCCGTTGATGACTAGGTCTGCTTTTATGAAATACGGCCCCCTTAAACAAATCAAAATGTGTAGCGGTAATAGCGGGATTTATCAGGAAAACTTTCGATCATAGCGAGTACCCGAAATTTATTACATTTTGATTTGTCAGTCGTTTTCAACTAATCACCCCGATTATGAATAGTTATGTAGTAGTCGTGTCGCGTTATATGCAGGGAATACCGGAGCTTTTTTCCACAGACCTGCTGATTTTAACCTTAAGACTTACTCACGAAATCGAACGGGCAATGTTTCCCCTAAGAGCTCAGCGACTAATAACACACCCAGTCTTAGGGCCGGTAAGTTAGTCATAAGACCCTTTTCAAGTTCATATGCCGCTCGAACTTGCATAACCTGAATGTTGTAACCACATGCGGGTGGAGGACAACCTTCTTCCTGCTGATAGGTACTGTCGTTTGCCCTCACGACAGTACATGTGTTAGCTGCAGCTGTTGTGCATCCTCTCCACTGCGGTAACGTAGTCATTCTATCGTTTTCTTGCGATATACCTCACTGTTAATTGCATGCTTACCTAGGTCTGTCATGTGTCCGGATTGGGTCCCAAATATCACAGTTTACCGCTAAACCATAGCAGTTTCCATAAGATTTCAACCACCAATTACAGATTTCGTACTCAAAATTAGGTGTTACTTTGTTGTTTGCCTGTCTCCGGTTGTGGCGATTAGACCCTGCAGTCAATAAATGTCTCCCTAGTGTCGAAATGCAGCATAGTTGCATTAAAATGACACCCTGCTCTTGACATTTATTATGTACCAAGTAATCAAGCTGTGTAGGTCATATGCAAAGCGTTGGT
>LUCM01005344.1:0-104326 GCA_008360955.1 Fasciolopsis buskii
GGCTTCGTGCCACGTTTTATGTACATATTTTAAAAGAAACATCTATTTCCTTTATCTTTCCTTCTGTCATTTTATTTGCTTGTTTTCCGCGTTGCACTTCTCCTATATCTCGATCAATTTGCGCTCCATTTCCACGTTGGTTTCCTTCTATTGCACTGCGCTAATAATTCTGCATAAATGAGGACAATCTCAGGTGATCCTCTTTCGCATAACTCTTCGCTTTTCTGCCAGTAGGGATTTTTTGGTTGTGTTCTGGACACGGGCAGTATGCGCTCATCTGATGTGATGATCCACTGTAACTAGTTTGCCTTTTTAAGCAAGGCACCGGTTTTCGTTTATGTTGTGATAAATATGGCTGGTTTCATACATCGTCCTTTTCTGTCTTGTTGGCAACCCATGCGCCTGCAATCGCCGCATCTACGTGGTTCACCCAGGACAGTGTCCTCAACAATAGATCAAAAAGTTCTCCCCCTATAAGTTCTAATAAAGCTAAACGCTGTAGTTTCCTCCCTCGCTTTTTCCGCACCTTTCACTTTCTCTGCTCTAACTAACTCTTTAGGGTGCACAAGAACTCGCTGGTAATTTTCGATTTCTTGGGAATCGCGAAGCTGATTTTTCAAGGTATGAGTTGACTTCGCTTTAAGAGTCCATGGGATTCATGCCATTGCACGCTGTCCAGAATCCATCGACAATTTTGAGTTCCCCTTGGTATGGCAAAGCATAGCTTGTCACAATTCTTTAGTGCAACCAGCTCTATCACCGTGACTTTGATCCAATCCTCAGCATCTTGTTTAGTGAGCACAAAACTTTATGCGCCTTGAAAGAGCCAATGGAATAAACGAAGCTCCCATTTGACCTTGCTGTTCATACTTTGCCCTCTAACTCCTTACAAACCAATTAAGGATCGCCATACGGCATGGCGAAATATTACACTGCCAATAACCAGACATTTTCTTCTCTCTTATGCTAACCTTTATGGTCGCCTTACTTTTCGACCCCTTTCTTCCAGACTTCCGGCCTGTCATCATTTTACCGCCATAAAATTCAACTTCAGAACCCCAGTTAGCTCAGGCAAATGCAATATGCCTACCAGAACAGTAAGCGCATAGTATTATTGCGGCTACACTAAAATCATCTGGTTTGGCTATCACCAATCTGTCACCCTTAGAACACCTCGGAAAGATATCATATTCCACAAATCACATAAATTGCTGGTCCGGGAGTCTCCTTAGCTGGCGGATGATCACTCTTCAACTGGATATGATGCCAGGGTTGATATCAGTGAACATGTTGCGTATAGTTCACTTTAAAGGCAGCAATACGTTTTTCGCAAATATATCAGCTCCCAGAAGTGCACCAAGGCCCGGCTGAATAAATACTAGCCTCTGAGACAAACAAGTTGCTGCTCTTAGCCACAGCAAGATAGTGACGTGGCCGGGTCCATGAACAAGCTTCCCATAACTGCGCAGGGATGCAGAAGCATAGTGCTGGGAGCCACAACTGGCAAGCAAAACACGGCGGCCAGCTGACCAAATTAACACACGCTTGCTGCTCTTACTTTACAGCATCTGCTGTCCCCTGATCCAAGACACTCCGAACATTCAGCGTTTCTTTGAAATGGGCCACAGTTGCATAAACACAGTCTACACAGTCATTACTACAAAAATCTAGTGAATTTTTCCTCCAGATAATCTGAATTAACATTGAGCTCCACATAATCAATCTTTATGTCCGGAAAAGGAATTAACGGTCTGCCCCAACTCTTCATCGCAGTGACTCATCAGCAGTGGTCACTTAGAGGTTTCACTGGGTTTCGGATTTGACCTCTCACAAAAATTTCACTTTACGACCTCATTGGGTGTAAGAATTCACTGGTGTAGCACTGCGCCCATCTTAATTGCTAACAGGGAAGGCCAATTATTTTAATCAATTATTTTACCTCTAAACATTTTGTTGATTCTCCTAATTGGCTACTGACGCATATAGTTCCACTTGTGACGAATCCCGGCCAAACCTAGCCTTTGACGCTGTGCTCGAGTTCCACACTTTATCCTGCGTGATATTGCAGCGGAAGCAATCAACCTAATTGTGCTCGTGCGTTTAAAATTGTTTTGGCTTGAAGCTATTTTTGTTGGCTGATCTTAAAATCCGACGGCCTGTTCTGTTCATTGCGACTTTGTACATAAATTTGCCTGTCGCAACGGGTTGGCTGTATGCCACCGTCTTGATTGTGATTGCTCGAATGTTGACGACCGGTGATTGGTCTGCTGCGATTTGGCTCGGGTTTTCCTTTCCTCCTCTGTTTTTGATCACGGCGCTTGCGATCCCCATCTCAAACTATCTGCGACTTCTGCATGCTGCACTGCCAATATTAGGCGCTTCTGATCATGGCGCCTCAGCGAATGCTCTCTGTGAACCAATAAACATATACATCAACTATAATCATGAACCAGAAAGACACCCAAAGTATTTAGATTTGTCCAGATTTTATGGGCGATTCAATTCGCCGTAGCGGTTTTGCCGCAGGTAGGCGTTTCCTTTCTGTTGGCAACAGATGCCAATTTCCATGATTTTTACACGTGGGCATTGACTACTTCGAACCCGTTTACGTCAAATATGGAAGATGCGGCAAGAAACGTTGTGGTTACCTATTAGCTTATCTAAACATATCGGCTGCACATACCAAGATGTTCCGTGGAATAGATTGTTCGTTCAGAGGAGCATCGATGCACACTTCCAGCAGGATACTCGAAGGTGAACCGTGCAGATTGCGTCAGCCGGATTGTTAGAATCGCCTTATAGCTGCCTAAGATTTATTTGTTATTGGTATATTTTTATTCTGTTTGTTATTCTTAAATGGCATATTTACTTACCTGCCTTGGCTGATGTGCTGACGTTTGCTGTTCGATCCAGGTCAATAGAAATGATACTGGCGTGTAACTTATTAATTGCATTCAGTTGTATTTGCAAAGTTCAATGTTCAACTTAGTTCTCCTATGCTTACCGTGGCGGAGTTTTAGGTACGAACACTGAATGAGTGGTCGGGGTGAACACATGAGCCGTGGTTCTTGGAAGTCCTAATTTTGTCCCGTCCGACTACGGCTGAGCAGGGAGAGTCACCAACCTATGCAAACGGCCCGAATAGTTGAAACTTTTGGCAATTTTGGCTATCAAAATGGACGTCAAACCGCCGGTGTCATCTGCGAATTAAACATCCCCGTTTCATGGGAAACGTTTATCGAGACAGTAGTGGCTCATTTGGTGGCTGCTCTGAGTACCAGACCTGCAGCAGTTGATCCAAGAGACCCAAAATTTGGTGCTACTTGTTGGTGTTTTTCTGGCTTTGTGATCATGCCAAAATCTTGTCATTTCTTTGCGCCCGTCTTCGGATTGTCAAAAGGCGCATATCCAGTAGAACAATTAAGTATCTGACTCTGGATGTTTCTTGATCACGCCAACTGCGCCAGGGTTAGGGTCTGCACATGTCGACCAGGTGACATGCAGCCGTAGTGCTGACTGCTTTTAAACAGTTTTAATTTTGCTGCAGGGGATAGGCAAAGGGTTTGAAGGTTTGGGAAAAGACAACCTACGAGTGATCTATGAACAATGATGATGACCCGGGGTTGAGATAGATATTCACCGCCCGAAGTCTTGTAGATTTCCGTCCATAACTTAATAACGGTTAACGCGGTACAGAGATACTACGAGATGGCAGACCCAACCACACTGAATGGCCAATGAAGCGTTCTTACCGTTTACCAACTAAGACACTATTTGTTGTTCCCAAATGAAACTGGATTGGATTTTTGAATGCAATCCCATGGCACAGTTTTGTTCATCGTGAAATAGATAACAAAACACTGCCCACACTCCCACTTGAAAAGCGTGCCTCCCTATATGGTAACGTTGCCGCAATGCGGACATAGAATCTATGACCATCCTCACTAAATGTTCACTGTGTATATCCCAGAGTTTCCAACGCTCTTCAAGTAGAGCACAAAGTGCGCTGTCACGGTTCTCCTTGTAACACGTTCTGTTTTGTAGGTTTCTCCATTGCAGCTATTTGTTTTGGTTTATTTTTCGTCAGTTTTATAACAGTCATATTACAAACCACTCTGTACACTCCCAATTTCAACTTCAAACTGAGCACAGACAAGCGCATATCACCTGCTTGCATGTACTTCCACGCCCGAATGCACCTAACTCATGCTCTCTCTTCTTAAACGATTTCCATCTCTTAGTAGTTTTGGTCCCATCAACCTCATTGCTCAAACTATGAGTACAGGAGTATATCTCTCTCACCAACTCCTCAACCGATTCCAATACTGTCCCCAAAACGGTGTGATATCTCTACTCTGCCATCGTCTTTGTATATCCACTCGCACTATTATACCTATTGCTTACGTTTCGTCATCACCTTTCCCTACAAGAATGAGGTTTGGCCGTTAGAGTTGCCCTCGTTTCTAAAGACTCCAAACTACTCTCTTCACCCGAAACTAGGTTGACAACTTGACTTTTTTTGTTCACTTCTCATCGACTTATCCACGCCCATTTGAACACTTCGGACTACATACACTTCCATTGACAAAAGGGCATTACTTGGTTTTTTATACCTTCGTGACAGCTTCCATTCAGCGCGACTCGTGGTCCCCGCCATTTGTTACGATGCAGTGAGTACAACCGATGAGTTCCACAGTGTAAATTTGGTAATTCCCGAGTGCATCTTTTTCTCTTCTAGCTCGCCTTGTATTTGAATACACTGCCGTTGTCCCATGTCCGTTCTCCTAAATACCAGCTCATCTTCATTTTACTCAATCCACATGCAAGATCAGCCTGTCCACTGATCTGTGCACACCGAAACCCGGGTTGCCGACAGCGTCTGTCACAACCCCCATATTTTGGGCTCCACTATACGTACTAGCACTTCCCTCTTCTGAGATGCGCCTACGATTGACCGATTCTTAATCCACAGCCGACAGCAAGGTCAGACCGCCGATCGTTCTTTTTCTTTCCAGAACGTTAAATTCTTATTCCGTGTTAACAGTGACATCATAGTCTGCTTGACACAATTTCAGCTCGCCTAAGAATATCCACCCTTGGAAAACATGATGCCTGGTCGGTACCAACTGCATTTTGTTTGCATTCCTCCCTTCGAATTCCGAGCACCGGCGTTGTCACAGTAGTATGGAGCGCGGTCATATCTACCTCTTTGACCGGCGCACATTGGGCGGCAGCTTGGCTGCAGCAATGTGCAGCTGCAGCTAGGTTGGCAGATCTTGCCTCCTGCGTTTACCTCTCAACGGTGTTTTTCAGGTTGAGAAGCAGAACTCAGTCCGCTCCGCTCACTAGCAGTTTTTTGGCAGATAGCCCTGAAGTCCCAACAATAAGTCGCGCCCTTCTTTACTGGCTTCCCCTTGCTCCATCCCAAAGTTCGCTACAGAATGAGCTCAAATGGGAAATTGGTTATTATTATCCGATATGGCTTGTGTTCTGCATACATCTCGGCGTTCTTTCCCCTTCAGTGGCTAAGGCCCACCTTCGCGCAAACATTTATTGTGGTCTGCAAACTCATTAACAGGCTGCTGCTTCTGGAAACTGACCTTCACGGTAGCCCGCCTGACATTGGACACTTTTCTGCTCTTTTTCCATTTCCACTTCTATCACTTGAACTTGTTGAAATTAGTGAATTCAAAAGCACTCACTGTGAACCTCACGAATTTAATAAACCTATGTGATCACAGTTTTGATGCAGAACCACCATCTGCACCTTCAAACTACCAACTGTGTCCCAACATCCGGCTTTCTACTCCATGCCATTTCAGTATGCTGCAAACCGTACCATACATTCCGCAAGAAACTGCCTTTAAATCTCCCCTCCTTGTGTTTTCGTGCATTTTTTCCTCGACAAGAGTTACCCACCGAGTCATATTCAGCACGTTTCTGCTTCCGTCAATCAGGAATCTCATCACACAAAGAGGTCTATTCGTGGTTTTGACGACCCATCCGGTCTGCTGCGTGCAAATGGCGGCTCACATGATGAGCAGCAATTGAGCAAAGCAGAAATGACAAGAAGCTCCCGTCGGGCAAAGCTCTTCTGCTTGACTATTCGTTATCATTTTTAATTGTACGACACAAATACGACATGCTTTTGTAGTATTATCTATTTTTCATGTCTCCCACCCTTTGTACATGAGCAAGTCTTTTTTAGTTTTTGCCACCTTCTACTATTGCCGCACGTTTTGATCATGCGCACTGCACATTTTGACAATATCCAGGAACTAAAGTGTTATTATTGTTTGCCTTTTGTCACGTGAGACCGAGTCATCGAATTTTTCCATGCACAACTGGTGGCGTTGATGTCCTGACCCACGACTGGTGGATGTTTCGTGTTCCAACTCCCAAACATATTCCACCTATGTGTACTTTTAACTTGCTTGAGACTATGCCCCAATTCTTTTCTGCTGTAAAAAAACATCAAAACTATATGTATTTATCTAAGTAAGAACTTCGGTCAGCCACGGGGAGTGTTATTTGGCTACCAATGGTGATCATATGCGCTTTACAGTAAGTAAAGGATGTCGACCGATAACTGAGATTTGATAAGAGGAGAAGATGGAATGAATGCAGGCTAACATAGACAATTGCGTTCCAGGGAAGGAATATTTAGATTAAATAGATGCAATTATTATTAAATGCATTTGTCACGGAAGTTTGTTTGAGGAGATTTTAGACAGTAATATATGCGTGTGACTGCAACTATGGCCAACAACTTCAGCATGTCTATAGGCTTTTTGGAGCGTAGAATGCTGGAGGGCAGATTTCGTACTTTGCGACGACCGAAAAATGGGCTGCTTGGTTTTATGCCTCATTTACTAGTCAATTTTTGTTTCATTGCATAGATTCGCTTTGGAGAGCTGGATTGTACTATTAGTTGGCGTTTGTGAAAATCTTTGCAGGCTGTTTCATTAAGAACTGTAGTCTTGAGGTAGCCTTGGTACGACCCACTCCTACGACTGGGATTCTGGATCTGGTACTTCGGGAGGGGGAATCGCTTAACATGGCCTACATGTGGTTAAGCCTTCAAAAGGATTTAAGGAATAATCCCATGGATTCATGCTTGAAGGGATCTGATAAATCGTACACAGTACACTACTAACGTGGCGGCTATGGTAAAAAGAGCAGGCGGAGTTGCAACATAAAAGACGGAATCTTGATGATGGTGAACGACTCGATTTTGCTACAGACGGATGGATAATAAGACGCAATATGGGAACTGAATAAAATTAAATCAACTTTCCGAGGGTCCAGTCGATACCAGTTAAAGAGGTAAAATTGCAGGTCGGACTAATTTCACCAATGCTCTCAGTACTCCGCGTATTTGATTGCTTGGACAACTTTCAGAGGCTGTACCCTACTGCATCCGCAACCCCCCCTCGGAAATGCCAAAAGTACAGTGACCAATCATCAACTGTCTATTGTACACGCCTGTGGAATAAATTCTTTTGAGCTCACTGTCCCCTCAAGTTGCACGTGGTCAGAATTGCTTGGATCCATTTCGGCCTGTAATCGCATTACGTAGATTGAAGATTTAATAGTTGACAGAATCCCGCTGAGGCAAATGTGCCTTTGTCGGTCTTCCCACAGGACAGTCGTTTTTAATCTAACAAGCATAAGGACTCACAGGTGATTGCTTTCGATAACGCACTACCTGGCTGAGACTTGAACATTTCTTCCCCAGACGGGCCAGTGTGTTCCTTGAGGCCGTCAGCCTTTCCTCCGCGCAGCTTTACGTTTACATCAGTTTTGGGAGATATCACATCTATCAGCTTGGCCGGAGGGTCTCAGGCGGCTAGCTGGGGTTGACGACCGAACGATTTTCACTTTTCAAGTGAAGCTTCCAGTTTTGGCCCCCAGCGTTCGCTGCGTTCAGTAAACTCCCATTTTCTACTGCTCACGCACTTCAAAAGTACCAAATTTCTCCCATCACCCACTCCTTTCCAAAATCCCATTCAGACTGCCTTATTTTAGTGAAAATTTGAAGCAAAGTTCTCTACCGATGAATACGATCCAGCTCACCACACATTTCATGCTGGAGCACACGATCTTAGTTGAGAGTTGACTTTTCCCACTTGCCCTGACCCTTGCCGATCTTTTAAAAGCACCAACGTTCAACTTTGTTGTACACCTGTAGCCTTTGTTTGACTGGGTTCAGCCCTACATGTGCTAGAAATTGGGTTTTAAATTGTGGTACTTTCCTCCAGCAATGGAAAACATTTATCATTTTTCCAATTCACGAAAACGGTTCAAAGCAGGGCCCATCCAATTACAAATCCATCAATCACACCATTTGTCTGTTTTCGTAGAAAGAATAATAAAATTAAATTCAAATTTGGTTACTAAATCAGGACCTCATCAACGCCGGTCAACATGGTTTCCTTCAAAGTAAATCACCTACATGCGTGACTGGTTTCTTAAACTTAGTGACGAATGCTGCCACTGAGGGAAAGTCGGTGATTGTGATTTTCATTGATTTGGCGAAAATGTTTGATCACGTATCTCATCGCAAGCTTCCGATAAAAGTCAAAAGCATAATAATCCCTTTCTTGCTTGTTTCCCCTCTTATTGGGCCTCTAGAATGCAGGCGGTAAATTTAATTGGAACCCTATCCAAGCCTCGTCCGATTACTAGTGTGATAATTCAGGGAAGCGTACTAGGTTCACTACTTTTTCTGCTGTACATCAACGACATTATTTCCATAATTAGGCATGGTACTTTTTTCTGTTTGCAGAGGATATAAAAATTGCATACACGTTTCCCCCTCGTGGTCTCAACACCATCATGGATAATGTAAAACATTATTCACTATCGCTTGCTTCGTGGTGCGTAACTTGGCCAATGAAATTGTCGGCCCACAAAGGCACCATACGTCCATACAAATGCTGCATTCCTTTAGAAATCTTTGGGGTTTCCCAAAAAGTCAGTCCTTCTCCTCACACTGTCAGAGACCTGGGTTTGCATTATTCCAGCACATTCAACTTCTCAGAAGACATCCGGATACAAGCTGCAAAAGCCAGAAGACTAATTGGCTTGGTGCACAGAACTTTTAGAAACCAGGAAAGCGAGTTGTTAATATATAAAACACACGTAAAGCCTATCCTGGACTACTGTTCCGTCGTATGTTCCAACATGCGGCAGTGACAGACTCGAGGTTGAGAATGTTCAACGAACATTTACAAAACGACATATGGGCTACTCTTCCTCGCTAAACTACATGGAACGTTGCATAAAACTGTACCTCGATCCCTTATGGTTGCATCGGGTTCACATCAACCTCTCCTTTTTTTGCAGGATTATTGGTAAAAATGTGTGCATCTCACTCTAAGTAAGAAATAGCTCTTCTTATGGTTTGCGTCGAGCTGAGTACTTGAGGTCATTTCCCAAGTCGAGGACAGCATTTAGGAAATTTTCTTCATCATCAAATATTTCTCCCTGTGCAGTGAACTATCTCAACATATCAGAATGATTTCTTCGGCCTCCGTTACCTTTATAAACGAATTTAGGAAGGCAGTAACCATACAAAATTTGTTAAACTTGCACGACCCTTACACTGCAATAGAAGGAGCCTATAAGTTGGGCCTAGGGTACTGGGTGACACAACGCCCGAAGTCTTATCTCAACCCAATCAACAACTTCTAGCCAATTTTTAGTATAAACTTCAGCAGTGGTTTCCACAAGTGTAAATGTTCGTGGGTAAAAGCAGAAAAACTCCGTCAATAAAACAAGTCAGCGCAGTTTCTTAGCTAACTTCCATTTTGTTTAGTGCGTATGTGGCAAGGCATATAAAAAAGACATGTAATCTTATCACATTCTCACTTACTCTCAAAGTAATATCAGCATAAACTCTTTCTTCTGCATGCATTAGACAACTAGAGCATTCCAAGCGTAAAGTTCGGCATCAAATAATGCCACATTTTACATAACAATAATAGCTTCTTGTTCTTGTATTTGCACGCACCATAACCCTCAGCTGAAATACCTCCAGACCGCCATCTCTTCGTTTTCCCGTTTGCACTGTTGTCTTCCCAGGGGTCCACAATTAGGTTTCTGACCCCATCCTTGCACGTCTCAACACACCGTGAAAGCAAGCTCGCCTAAGGCTCAACCATCCCAGGACGGACAAATTCGACTTGCTCCACGGCCTCGATGAAGCGGATATTGCTTTTAATCTGCATGGTTTAATAACGTAAACTGATGTTCGTTGCGCCTCTGCCTAGAAATCGAGGCCATATAATCCGCCCGCACATCCACACTTAGATTTCTGTTCCAGATTGCGGTAACATCGTCTATCGCGAACATCCCCAATTTTCGACTCGGAAATCGCGGCTATCACCATACCGGTAATTGCTGCCAGATGAATCATCAAACACAAAAAGGAGCAAAGAAACCTGTTTTTGTTTTACACTGGCTTACCAGCCTCCGATACATTAATCAACGCACATCATATCAATCTTCATTTCGCTCAGTGCTGAAGACGTTTCCATACTTCATGTCTTCAAATAATAGTTGGCCAAAGTTCTTCACCAGTTTCCTTCTTCCCTCAGCATTTCCAAATGGTTTCTAACTATTTTCTTGGCTCCAGGATCAATAATAAAATGACCGACGTTTTTTTCACATCCGTTTAATGCAGGGTTTCTACCGGCTACCAATACCCTCCGCGTCAGCCATGTTGGTCCGTTGTTCACAAGTTTTACCTTTCACTCAGGGTCTCTGGAGACTTTCTCCATGACAGTTTAACATTCACGTCCATTCGATAGACTCGTTAAATCCGAATACTTCTTACATCGCCATACCCGACGCGATAGTGACGAAACTTGCACGTGATGAAGTGGGTCTTTTGAAGCCAAAAGAGAATTATTGGGGAAATGGAATGAGCATGTTTTTTGCTTTTTTCGGAAATTATGAAAATGTTAACCTCTTCGACCCGCATATTGTTGAAATGGACGATTTGGGGTATAAATAAGTTAAACCCCAATCACGTCAGTTGCGCTCACATGGCTGCCATGGCTGTTCGTGTGGACATGACTGCTGCCTATATAGATGATTCACAAGTGTTTAGTCTCTGCGTTCCTTCGTTTTATGCTAGCTATTAGGATTTTGAACGTGATTTTACGGCTTCCCAACATAGAACGCATACATCCTTCTGTAAATATTACGGTGTCAGCTCCTAAAACTTTTCTCCAAGAGCATCCGCGGTCTCTTCCCTCTTTTTTTCCATACTGTTGCATCAATTACTGCTGCGTTCACAAGCTTGCTAGAAATCAAAATAGTCGGCGGTAAGTCTGTTATCTTTTCAAGCAATATTTATTTGCAGATCTCCAAATATCAACTGCCCAGCATTCGTCATGTTGCGTGCAGTTAGCAGGCAACACCAGGTGGTAGGAAGTTGTCTCAACACAACCATTCCTTCCATCGGTCTCGTGACCGTTATTACGGGCGCAATCGTAAGCTGACCGCAAAGCAGAAGGCGCACGTATTTGGAATGCTAGGAGGTTTGTAGATATGCGCGGGATAAGTTCAACCGTCTAGTAACTATTCGGGATATAAATATGTATAGCTTAGGCGTAAGTTCCGGTTAACAAATGACCGGAAAGACGTCGTTCGCTTAAAAGACTTATTGCGCGGACAAGGCAGTCTTAGATTACTCGAACGGGAGGATGTAGTTAGGTTTGCCTTTTTCGTGCCGGATAGTGTTAGGCATTTAGCTGATCGGTACTGCGAAGTGATGTTAGCAGATGCGATCCACCAGCTTAACTGCGGTGAGTAGGTTCTTTGGCATGCTATGGCAGTAGGCGATAGTGGGTTTGGCTGGTCAGTTTTATATGCTCTGCTCCCTAAAGAAAGCAGAGCAAGCTATCGCGGGGCGATAGTTCCCATGAAGGATATGTTGTCAGCCATGGGCAAGGCTAGGACGATAATCGTTAACCGCAGCTTGGCGCAACTGAAGGCCTTCCAGGCTGCATACCCGGAAGCTGGTGTAATTTTTTGTCGGTTTCATGTCCTCGTGGACATGCGTCGCCGCTGCCCTAGCCTTCCAGTAAATGTGGAAGGGGACGGGAAGCGCGTTCTTAAGTAGATGCGTGATTTAGTGCTTGCGCCTACGAAGGTTGACTTCCATAATTTTAAGACTGCAATAGGAGTTCGTGGTCCGTCGGCACTTACGTACCTTCAACGTGCGTGTCTGCCGTATGAGTTAATGTGGGCACAATATAGAATTAAGTGGTCACTGTCTTGACATTTTTAAGACCAATAGGCTGAGGTAGAAAATAGGCATTCAAGGCGTGGTCTCTCAATGGGATCCACCGCTTTTGATGTTTTCTCGCGAATAACGCGGCGCACTGAAGAGTTAGGCAAGGCTAGGCGTCACCGCGTTATCGGGGAGTTTCTTGGCAGTATATATATACATATAAATTCATATACGTATGTGTCTACTCTACACGCGTATATAGATAAATTACGTTATGGCATGAACATGTCTAAATTATGTACCAGATAATTTGCCATATACTAATCCTTTAGGGAGCAAACTTATTTATATGCCTATAGATGCACATCTATTTATTTATACATATGTATATTTCTGTATGTATATATATGCAGATATATATCTGCAGTTATATACATATATTTACCGCTTTAAGTAGATGTATAAAATGGCTATACTCGCAATGTTGTCAAACTAAATTTGTGTAACACCTGTGAAGCAAAAGTGTATATAAAAATTACATCGCCCTGGTGCACACGTATAGGTAATATATATATAACATAAATAGGTAAACATCTTTTTCGCAATCATCGGGCGAACAGATACTTCTATACACTTTCAATTTCGCAGCCATTAACAAAATTGTACTTTAAAAAGGTCATTTTTACTATTACAGCCAATACTTTTCATGGTTTTGGCATGCTAAATAGACGTTTTTATTTTTCTGAACAAAATAACTTCAGTATTATCCTCCCAGCCTCGCGCCTTCAGATTCATCACTTTTTCACCAAGTTGCAAGCTAATAACAGCTGACATTTAATACCAAACACTACCAGTTATCGCGGGGTGGACGGTTGGTGTTTATCAGCTATCGCGGATAGACGAGTTGCGTCTAACTTTTTGAATGCCAACAAAACATGGCCGTTTCGCCGGGGTGGATGTTTCGTCAATACCCACCCTACGCCACCTTCCAACTGAACTAAGCTTCTGCGATACGCATTATTGGTGCATATAAACACCGTGTTTCTCTTAGTATGCCAGTTTTGCTATTTCCCCTGATTTTGTACCCGAATGTTTGCTTGCTTGTTCAATATGACTTACAGTGCCCCTGCAAAATTTGATTATGCAACCAAGCATGACTCTCGAAATATTGGAAGAATATACTAATATATATAATGTTTCGAGGGTTTGTTGCTTTTTTTTGTAGAAAATGGTGCTTTACTCGATGAATGTTAATGTGGGGTCTCTAATTTTCATCGTATCCATTCAGATGTTCTCTGACGTTAATTTTGTTGAAGACAGTTCAGTGCCCGTTTTTAATCACCTATAGATGAGTCGTGGTGTCTGCGTTCTGTAACCATAGTTTGCCGTGGCGAAAGTCGGGACACTAATGGCAGATGCAGTGCCACCTCCCGGCAACGGTAAAATTTTGAAAGTAGCATTTTATTAAAATTTGAGCATGCAAAGAACTATTTCATAATAACGACTGCTTGCGGACAACTAGGGCCAAGCTCCGAAGTTGCGCCAATTACCCGAGGCGTATTTCGAATCGCCTTTTTTAGATCTGACCCGTTATGAAAAACGTCTTTTATATGTGTTCCACTTGTTTGCAAACAATTATTTTGAAGGAGACAAGTGAGATTCTCGGAGTTCAAAGAATTAAAAATCTTAGTCGTTTACCGTTACTGATCCAACATTTGCTGATAAGGCCGCCGGATTTGGGCGACATGGAGTCCTTCACATCCGAATTACTTCTAAACCATTTAATTTTAACTTCACCGGATCAAATATATCAATGTAAGTAAGCAACATCATATTTTGGCGCCATCAATCTCAGGCGCCCTCAGCTTTCTACGAGTCACTTCAGCACCGTTTACCATTCTGAGACTCAACTTTCTCATAATTTTTCCAGAGTACCACGGGATACGCTGTGTGCACCTGTGACTAATAAGCAATTCCCAAAGATTTCTGCTCCAGAAAAAATAAAATTATCACACGGCAAGTGTGATCAATGACGAAGAGGGCAAGGTTTAGGATTTGAGAATCTAAGTCGTTAAAAGAAAGGGTGTCGAATGACAGGTTTACGATGAGGTTTCCAGCAGCGCCACTTCAGAGTTTCCATCAAAATAAATGAGAAATTTAAAGATGTGAAGCGTATCATTTACTAACATAAATCTGTGTATGCGCACACACTCAAAAATATAGATATGCATTTTTGCGCTATTTATTTGCACAAATACCCATATGCTAACGTTTCATGTCATACTCTGCCACTGCGTTGGAATCGCTGAAAAAAATATTACCCATGACAAATTCGTTTATAAAAATATGCATATAAATTAAGTCTCGCCAAATAATTAGCACTGGGTGTGAATCTCGTTGTAAATAAAATGCATATTAAAAGTTCTTTACACTGATCTTTAAAGCGATCTCAAGAAACCAATGCCAAAATTCCACCGGTTGAATAATTCATCACATACTTTTGAAAAGTGACTTCCAAATTTCAGCCTTAGCTTTGCAAGTTATGACAACCAATCTAACACTCCAAAGTGGCAGATGTCATTTTCCTTCGGTGAATAATTCGTAATGGACAAGTTATGATGACGCTGCCGAAGGCTAGGTTGTCACTAATGGTCCGCTGGTCAAAGTGGCTTCGTGCATGCTGCACATCAGCGAAAATTGCTTCAGACGGAGGTCTTCAGATTTAAAAAAGAATGAAATGTATTTGCCGAGACCAATTTGCGAAAGTTGTAGCCATAAATTTGGAAGCGTTTAGCCGTTCCTGGTAGAAGTTCCCTCGGAACGTACCCAAAGCTGGTATAAAGTTTCCGTTTGGGGGCCACTTGGGGGTCAGTTTAAGGGTTTTTGGGGTTCAGTTTGGAGGTAATTTAAGGGCGCTTGTAGTGAGCAGGCATGGATGTACTTGTAATTCTCGTCAGAAAGGGCATCTTCCTTTAGCCTGTTATCATTGATTAGCACAGAATTTGTCTGCGTTTTGACACTATGGGTGTAGGATGAGCGCAAATTGTGTAAACAGGTGATCATGCTCGTAATTACAGCCATCCATGATTTCATGAACTAAAAGCCGCGTCTTTCCTCTTTTGTAGTAAAAAGATATTCTCTTTCTCAGACTCCAACTGGAAACTTTGGCCTGACCATAATCCTATTCATCGATCGTGTCCTGAGGCGGCAATTAGCATTGAACAAAGCAGCCAAACTGATCATTTCAGAGGACATCTCTTCTAATCACTGTCACAGAAGGAAGAATGTATAATGTTTTATCCAACACCTTTTCCTTGTCTAAGCATAAAAGCGTTTTCTCTGCTCAGACTTACTAGATATGACCATGGTGCTTTTTGCCGTCAAGTTTTATCTTTCCAAACGTTAACCCAACCAGAGACGCAAACTATCATTTTTGTACTACCGCAACCTAATGGCTTAGGTTTTCATCCTTAATGCACAATGATTCCTTAGCCGATTACAAGCGGCAACCCAGTAAACAAGCTTCCCTGCGAGTGCTTTCTTTGCATTCATAGAAACTGGCCGGTTTCCGCACCAGTCTCTGCCTCATATTTACTGGAGCAGGGCCAAGGCTGCACATCTCAATCAGGTCACTGTCTTTTCAGGGGAATATAGCAGACAAAATCCACTTTAGACTTCAACGTCTTTATTCCAATAGGCCCACATTTGGCAGCAGGCGACGAAGCGGAACCCTGATGTTGAGCAGACGGAAAGGATTTCCAAGAGAATATTGCTAGACGATCCACCGCAGAAATCTCTCCAGCTATTCACGGAAATTTTTGCAGAGAGCATGCGGCTTCGCAAGGCCTGGTTTAAACTACATAAGCAGTCTCCATTCTAGTTATATCTTTGGTTAAACCTGAATAAATCCACGGTAATCTTAAGTGAATCCCTTAAGTCTGTAGCACTCGAATAAACCGCATAGGATAGGGCGCAGATGAATTTTTTCAAAGTTTTTCGCGTTGCTTCAATAACCATGAATAATAAATAGAACTAACTCACATTTTTATCAGTTATTTAACGCTGGTTCGATACTTACAGCGTACGCACGGCACCTTTTCGTGGGTGCAATTAACTTTGATTCCATTGTTATCACGGAGACATGGCCGACCGATAACATCGCTGACGGAGGCATTTCAGTAATCCATTGCAAGGCCTCCCGATTAGACACGATAAATAAACTCGAGAATCTTTTTGGTGTTCCGAAACGACACCCTTTCAGCGTTATGGCATAATCCCTGTCTCTCTAGCTTGTACAACGGGGCTTCACCGGTTACTGTTCGGTCACATTTGCCCCTCTCTGTTGCCCATCAGTCAGAATTCTCGCCAATAACGGATGCACTTAACTTAACCGCCGACCCTCCTGGTCAGTAGCTGGAAGCGGGCTACCTCAAAGCGCCTGGAATTTGTTGGTCCTCGCTGTCCTCCCAAAGATACATTTACGCAATTCTGCTGGTATACGAGTAAGTGGGTGGACATAGCATGCAGTTTTACCCAAAACGGCCGACAGCATTCTTGGCGTTATCTTTACAACTCACATGAGCACTCTCATAAACAAGATCTACCGGGTGCGATCACTCCCAGATAGCTTGTAAATGTTTGGCTTCCACAACCTATATCTTCCCCTCGGCATTCACTAATTCATAGCACAGAGCCTCCTGGGCCTAAAATCTCTGCTTTACTTGTAGACAGCTTTCGGAAACTACCTTCATTTTGTTGATACCCAGCAGGATGCCAACACTGTTTACTCAAAGGTTGTCTTACTGGAGTGATATAACTACAAAAAGCCCACGAGACACAAAAGAATTGAACACCAGAAACGGCCCTACGCAAGCTATTTGTAACTATAAGACGGAATAAAATGAGGGAAAAAATTTGTTCCCATAGTGCACACGAGCCGTTTGCTTAATGAGATTATGCCCTTTCTAGTTTACCTTCAAAAGGAAAAAGAAATTCAAGCTTTAAACTTCGCCGACAGGCCCGGAGCACTAGCCAAAATGCCAGAAAATAAAAGCTCCCTACCTGGGGTACACATGACATCTGTCGCATTTAGAGCACATGGTTTAACGAAGCTCTTTTATTATCAGAGATTTTCAACAAATATTTGCTTCCTTTATGAAAACCGATGAGAATTATTATACAATGGACAATATGTTAGCCTGCTCCTTCCTTCCCCCATTCCTATTCCATTTGTGACGGCAAATTGGTGCTATAATCTTTGGATGGACGTTTTCCCAAACCCTTTGAGGATGACCGAATACTTCTCTATTTTATTTAGTATCCCCCTATTAGCAGAACACTGCTTCCACCGCACCAGTTCAAAAAGCCTCGCGACAGGAACCAACTAAGGCACATGACAAATCTTATCCCGGTTGGTCCTTGTATTAAGGAAATAATAATAAAATGAAGGTTTACAACTTGCTTGTTGGACCACAATTTAAATAACGCTGACCAACATGGCCTCCTGCAAAGTAACTCGCGGTCTAACTGCATGACTGATTTTTTAGACACATTGACGAAAGCTGCCGGTGACTGAAAGGCAGGAGTGGAAACCTGAGGAAACCTTTTGATGGCGTCTGATTTCAGGCTTATCATGAAAGTCAAAATATGCATTTTCAAATAACTCCTTTGGACGAGTTCCGTTTATGTTTGACCTTTGTAAGGAAGGTGACTTAAAATGGATTTCTGTCTGAGCCTCGTCGGCTTTCTAGCGGCTTCATTTAAGTAAGCTTACTAGGCCCATTACAACTTCTGGCTTACATGAAAGATATTTCGTGCAAATTTGGGGATGGCACTAGTCTTTTATTTGCAGTCGATATAAAAGTTGTTCATACATTTTGTCCTCGTGACCCCAACACCACACCAAACAACGGAAAAGACAATCTGCTGTCGTTTGTTTCGTGTAGCACAGTATGATCAGTGGAACCCTCAGCCTGCAAGCTCAGCTGGTTAAACAAACAGGGACGGAGCTCAGCGGGGAATGTCGAGATATGACCGGAGCCCCTAATGCGCGTAAACGTTGAGCTAAAGAAGTGACAAGCGGTGGCAATGCGGTAATCTGATGGAATTGGTGAAAAACAGGCGGGACATCAGGCAAATTTTATAAGAAACGTATCTGACAACAAATGGCCAAAAAGGCTGAGGGCGAAGGAAGATCGTCGAGATTTTCTCAAGCTATCTGGAGGAAATTTCTGAAGTTTCGGATATGGAACTCCCGAGAATAGTGTCCATATTTACGGATGGTGGTAAGCCGTACTGGGAGGCGAGTCAGATACGAGAACATTCCTTAAATACATTGGCAAAGGACGTCCTCAGTGCTGTCATTTTTGTTGTCGCAGCTTTTTCTGTTACTCAGCGGCACGGGTGGGGAATATGAGGTGCGCTAGCCGTTCCAGAGACAGTAGTAACCGTGCTTTTGCCCAGTGGCAAAGATGCGAGTTGAGATATCCAATGCGGTAAACGTCACATTTTCTGTTGTACTGGCCAGAACTCGGGCACCAGTTCTAGCTAGCAGGTTCCTAACACGAGTGATGGGATAGCGCAGCTGGAATTGCCATTTTGAGGACGGAACCGGTAACAGCGCGTCTGCTCTGGGTGCGAGATCTGAAACGCAAATTAGTGCTTCTATTCCGTGAAATATGGTATTGAGATCTGAGTTGTGGTAGCAGTTTCGTGGGCAGTTAAAAGTTTGGAGCTAACAAGCCATGCCAAGTCAGTAAAAAGAACATGATGACATGAAGAGCTGAAGGTACACAGGCTGAAGGTGTTTAAAATCACGGAATGTGATGAGAGTATGGCTTCGTCAAGAAGTATGTTGAAATTTTCGTCAGCCCACGCTGGGAAAAGCTCAAAGGTTAGTTACCTAAGCCAGAGGGTGCATCAGTACAAGGGCGATCAAAAAGTGCATTAGCGTGGATATGCGAGAAAGTGATGAAGTAAGAGGTGAAGCTGAATCCCAGATATTGATCTCAGCAAATACTTGGTCATGAACTAGAGTTCTAACCCATGTTCATAAGCTGCGTCTGGTCCAATGTTAGCCAATGTCCAGTGTTAGTTAGATTAATTGATAGTATAATATCCAGTAGCTTTGCCAGCTGGGCTTTGAACTGGGCCGAATTCGGGCGCGATCGCAGGGAACTAGGGAGTTTGTTCCACAGTTTATGGTAAGCGGCTGTGAAGAATTTCCCACTGCTCGATAGTCCACTCAGGAGTATTGTTAACAAGCAGCATATAATACGAAGTGTATATGAGGGATAACCAGCGTCGTGCAGGACGTTTGTAGTAGGGTGAACATTATTACTTCAAAGATTATAGAGAAACATCAGGTTTAAGTTGACTCGACGGAGCCATAACGGTTCGAGTCCAAGCGGCTCGTATCTGGCCCTGTCGTTTAGGCTTGATGAAGGACCCAAGAGATATCTAGTAAACGCCCGCCGCACATTCTAGATGGCAATTCAATCGACTCTACGCATATGCGTGAAGATTATCGGAGAGTACTCGAGGTGGGGCCTAGCATGAGATCTTAAGGTGATAGTTCTTCAGTCTTGAGTGTGTAATGCCCTTAAGATCATTGTAGCTACAACTGTCTGGTGGTGGGCTTTCTCAGAAGTTGAATGGAATATTATAAGCCTAAGTCCATAACTCTGTGCGATACAATAATTGGCATGCCATTTACAGAGAGAAAACCCCGAGAAACATGTCATTCGTATGTTGTTGGAGAACTCTTGTCAGCAAGGAACTTCGTAAGCCACTTGGAATACCATTTATTAAGAAACCGTAGGTCTTCATTGATAAGTGCAAGAGTAGAGCTAAATGAAGCTACCTGAAAAGAGTAGACTATTTTATTTCCCATCGGCATACAGGAATGGTGTACCAGGACGAATAACTTTAAAGATAACACCAAAGTATAGCAGGAATAGGAGAGGACCTAGGACGCTCCCCTGAATGACATCACCGGTAATAGCAGATGGCTGGGATAAATAACCGGTAATATTAACCACCTGAGGGCGATCGGAAAGGCAAGGTGACAGCCAAAATAAGGGAGATTTCTTATTCCATAAGTCCTAATTTGGTGCGGAAGTTCGAGGTGGGAAACGCGGTCAAATGAATTTGATTATGATCATTGACCGGTGAGAATCAGCACTATGGTTGACTAGGTTCAAGAAGTCAAACTGACATGTGAGGCTTCATTGGCCTCTCAGGAAGCCGTGTAGGGAGGGGTTGATAGGGTTGTGAGTAGTGAGGAAGTTAAGCAGCTGTTCTTTAACAATGTTTCCCTTAAGCCTGGAGAGAACTGGAGTGTGGCAGTGGGCGAACGTTTTCTGGTTCATGCATAGAACCCTCGTTGTGGTGTGCAAAAATAATGGAGGTTTTCCATTGTGACGGAAAAGTTGCGCCAGACGTGAAGCGCGATAAAATATTTAGAAGGAGCAGTGGAAGATCTGGACCAGCGGTGCGAAACAGGACTGGTGGCATGCCATCAGGGCTCGGTGTGTGGGGTGGCCTGGCATACTTCATCACTGTGATAATGCCAGCAACGTCGAATGAAATGAAGGATACTTTAGCTGAAGTTAACATGGAGTAGATTGCATAATGTGTTCGACTGCCAATAATGAGAGAAGAAGTGAAATATGTATTTACTGCTTCAATGACATCTACAGGGGATTCTATGCGTGAGCTGCTCAATATGATGAAGTTTGGAATAGCGGATTCTTTGGGTTGCGAACGATCTTAGGAAATATAGGTAGTATTCCGAAATTGGTAAGGCGACCCACGAGCTGGAATTTGCTGCATTTTAACCTTAGTTTGTATTTGGTATGAAGTTCTTGGTGGTTACCTCGCATGAAGGACGGGACTTCCTCCTCTTTTTGAAGGCATTTTGAACCATCAAAAGTTCCATCTGGAGCTTACAAATCCTACTAAGCGTAGTTGTTAGAACTGCTCGGCTCTGGCTATTACGCCTACCACCCTGAAAGCCTATTGCCAAGATGCCACTGAAATATATATTCCTGTTTCGGACATCCCCAACGCTGACTATCTTTAAGCGTCCCCATCAATTTTTCTTGACAGTCGAATGCATTAGGTTACAAGTAGCTGCCGTCAGTGTGACCCTCGAAACCAGGATAAAGAAGCAAAAGACCCGTTCTTGTTTCGCGCCGACTTATCAGCTTTGAAGTTACTATTCAACGCCTGTCCCGCTAACAACCAATTCTCTATCAAGCAGTGATTTTTCATAGTTTTTGTGGTTGTCCTTCTTCCCACATTTCCGAAAGGCCTTCAATTGTGTTTGCTACCAAGGCAGCTACAATAAAATGACTGACAAACTTTTCTCACGGATTTTAATGCTAGACATCTAATTTCTACCAGTGCTGTTCCATTCAGATTTCGGTCAGTTTTTTAGTTTCCCACCGCACACACCTGATTTGTGCTGAATTTATTCGCCGCAGTTTGACTTTTTTGTTCATCTCGTATCATTCATGTTCGACCTCCAATTGTATGTTTTCCTTGCGGTACGCATCCTAGACTATTTATTTTCTCTCCAAATATCCTACCATTTGTGCGTCCCCTTGCCCTTGCAATCTGTAATACTCTCGTGAGATTTGATCCTGCAAGTAAATGCGTCTGTCGAAGTACTCGAGAAGTATACCGCAATCGGTGCAGGTGAAACAAGGCTGTTCGGTATCCCCATGTAGAATCTCTTTCTATTCCTTTTCCATTTGCTCTTGTAGCTTGAACCCGGTCGATAAAGTATTGGTGCGGACAGATAAAATGAAATTTCACTGGACACAAAGCAGAACTGAACCCTTATCGGCGCCCGAATTGTCAGACACTTCTGAATATCCAAACCGCAAATCTCAAATTTCTGTTGAATCAGTTCTGTTGCATCACTGATTGGGCTTATTTGCTCCAAGAACTGGTTTGGTTGACAAGAGGTGTGTGTTGATTATTAGACTTTGCATGCAGACCACTAAGAATCAGAGTAAATGGCACGGGGACAACTTTGGCAGCGTTTTATCAATCAACTAGACGTGTAAAATTTGATACAGTTGTGATTTTTCCATCGTAGATGAATAGTATCGACAAGGCTACGCCAGCTGGCATAAATGGTTTTCAGTTGTTGAACCTCAATCCCCTATTGACTGAAAATTTCCTGAGAGTTACGGGATGATCGCGATTGAAAAGAGAGTACCTGGCATCCCTTCAGGCTCAGCAGAGGTGGATTAACAAAGTGATATCATTCAAAGTGGGGAATGCCGTCTTCCTCGCAAAGAAATATACGTAACGAGACGGATAACATAAGGGGACTGTTGAAATACGCAAGACTGGCGCAGATGGATTAAGTACGGCAGCCAGAACGAGAAACAGGTGATGAGTGGGCATCATACGAAAAGTATGTTTACTTGAACAATGTGATGGGAGTACCTGAGAAGAAAACATCATCCATGGGGTCTGTGAGGTCGAGCCTCAATAATGACTTGCGGAACGCTTTCTGTTTTCTCCGTCACCATGCTGATGTCCATAAGGAATTGTTCTTTGCAAAGCTGCAGTAAACGCATTCTTTACGCGTAAGAAAGTTGGCTGCCCTTATAACTTTAACGGACATCACTCAAACAGCCTGCATCGCAACTGAATATCATATACGGATTCTTGGCCCGTGCCACTAAGCCAGATATTATGGACTCATATACCGGTTTTTGCACACCCGTTTGCCCAAATGTTGGGAATCGCAACCCATTTAATATATACCCATTTTAAAGCTCATCTCGGTGCATGAATTCAGTGCCTCATTGTAGCATCTACACTTTATTGCACCGTTCGTCTCATACAAAGAAATGATAGTCAAACAAAGAAAATGCACCACTCAGCAAAATAAGAAAGGATCAATGGCCAAACAGATAGCAATGTGAGTCTACAATCACAGTAGATGAGTATTAGCACTAATATTAGGATGGTTCTAGGTGCGTCGGAATCACTGACACTTAACACTATCCCGGCTTGGCGAGTTTGAAGGATTTTATTTGGCGTTGTAAACAACCATTATGAAAATCTTTCCGTTACTTCACTGATCGCGCATACTGAAAAGAATCAACCAACACCTAAACATTTACGCGGCCCGCTCAAATATTACATCCGCCACAGAGTTTTTATGTCAGCATTTTGAGGCCCAACCTTGTCTTTTCCTAAAGCTTGACTTGATTGCTTTTGGGAGCGCATAAGACTTAAAACTTTGGTCCTAGTTGTACCATTGCATTTCGGCACATTTGGGGTTTGTATTTTTGCATTTTCTGGTGACATTTTTATTTATTGCTGGAAAAAACTCTTAGATTAGTCTTGTTTTGATTGATCAGTTCCATCAATGCGTTTATGCATCGCTCTGTTGCTCGTTATTGAAACCTCACTCATGGTACATAGACCGGGTAGCTCCTTTGAAGCTGACCGCATAAGCAAATGGGTTCGCGGATCGCACAGAATAACTTCCCCTTTCGTAGTATTTTCAGTCTCCCTGTCCACCATCCGGTCATCCGTGCTGACTTGCGCCGCTGACCTTAGCAGATTTGCATTTTTTTTGCTCGCGTGTATCCTTGCCTGCTGACCCCCAATTCCACCACTCGTTTGCCCCATTTGGGGCTTTCCTTACCTTAAGTCCGCCAGAGGTGCAGTGAGGGGCTTAATTGATGTAGAAGAACAGCGGTCTGTGACATGCGCGGTCAAACCTTAGGCTCAATATACATTCCCTCGAAGGGCACATGTTTAAGTAGGTGAGCAAGTTCCAGATAACATGTGGTCTTGATCGGGAAATTGCATGGAGGCTGTGATGACAGCCGCCTGAAGTGTGGCACACCACCACCACAATAGGCACAAAAAATGCTACTGAAGCAACTGGATTAGATCCTGCCATAACCAAACAGGTTTAAGGCCCACTAAAGTCATTAGGCCTTACCTTCGAGATCGCTCCAGAATGCAGTTCGTTCGGTCAAGTTGAGGGCGACAGAAGTCGCTTTATCTACCAAAGCAGAGAACACACAAATCGATGGCATTCTGCACGTTTTTTCCTATACAAAGCCAACTTATTGCATGAGTTTTTGGGATACAATTGCGGTTTGTCTTATAACTAAAACATTGGCACCTAAGGAACTGCACTTCTGCACAACGAACAGACCAAGTCCTTCAGGGTAACGGTTGATTTTGCAATCATCTGGTACCTAGACAAGTAGAACAGGGGTGATTTCTCTTGTAAACAACCGGAAGTATTTGACTCAGCAAACCAAAAACTGCTGATAAAGAAGAATTGGGCGACAGACGTCTCCCCCATGTTGGACGCCAAATTCAAAAGTGGCTAAAGGAAAAGGCACATTGCCGCTGCTAGAGGAGGTCATGTCCTGCCAAGAGGTGAGCCACAGTATTGTTCGTAGGAGCTGATATGCTGATGTGCATACCAAAAGGGCGAAGTGATTCAGAGAAACCTCTACGTGGAGCACCCGTTTCTGGAAGTGGAACAAGTAACAGGCTTCATTGTCTACGTGTACGAGACGTTATGACTTGAGTTTCATTGTGTCGCCGTGGCTGCAAAAGAGTCCAGGTTCCGATGTTGGTTCACAAGGACTGTGCATCTCAAAAAATCAGGTTTTGAAAATCCCTCTTTGCGTTGCCCCGCGGCCTACTCCAGATAACTAAGAAAAATGGTGTCTCTAACTGAGTTAGTTGACAAGAGAGCCTGCAAACAATGCATGAGCGCTTCACAAACCTGTAAAAAAGCGAAAGGCTGAGGTGCCAAGAATTATTAGAACTCACACATATGGTTGCATAAATGATAACACGAAGGAAATCCTTCAGAAAGACCGGGACCATTTACTGGGCTACCTAGTTCCCGAAGTCTTTTTGGGGATATCGATAATGATGCAGATCTAAGAATACAGGAAATTACGTCGATATACCCATGGGATACATTTGGTCCGTGAGGAACCGACTTTTTCATGCCGAGCTGTGGAAAAAAGGATTCGCCCGACAGAACAGGGTGGCAGATGAAAATTAGGTTAGGGCTCATTTCGGTTGTTTCTAGCTGACCTCTCCACTTTAGAACTGCCCAAGGATCGTTCTCCGGTGCCTTCGAAACTTTAACCTGTGTAATCTTGATCAACAACATCCTGACAAAAGGCCGAGTCCCACAGTAATGACCGTAAGAGAGTACTTTGGTTTTAATCAAGTTTACTGAAGCCTGTGGCGCAATATTCATTTTGGGAGAAGGATGAGGATTTGAATAAAGGAATTCACTAGTATTCATTCTCAATCATTTCGGTGGAAAGCTCGGTTGTTATTTCGACCCTAATGGTCTCAGTAAAGTCACATTGAGGACTCTAAAAGGCAGTCTCAAGCGGGGTCCGGTGGACTCTCAGTGGCTGAAAAAGTATAAAATCTGCGATACTCTGGGGAGTTGAGGTACAGGCATGTGGAACATGCAGGAAGCCGTGTAGCCAGATTGGGTTCTCAGTAATTCAGAATAATTATTGCCATTAATTTGGCGTGACCAAAGTCTTAGTGTAATGGACCAGCGGAATTTATCCAAATTAACTGTTTTCACGGAAGAGCAAATCGGAGTTGGTTAAAGAGACTCCCACTTTAGAAGCAGTGTCAGAAAGTACTTATAATAATACGTATATTTTAAAACGCGAGAGGCTTGCTCGAGATATATTTGGTTGCTTCAAGGTTAGTAAAACTTTACTGGGGAAGAAATTTGCAATTACAGAGACGCTAAGAAGATTTGTAAGCAAAACAGCCCTAGTCTACCAGCTACTGAAGGCAATACGGACATATTACCAAGCTCTCCTAGAAGCACAAGCCTTTCTCCAGAACAATACAGCTCGTTAACAAGTTTTCCGAATGCATCGGTGACCAGTGATCTGTCACAAACATGAAAAAATTTGTTCTCAAGGCCGGGGGTCAAGAATCAACTAGAGAGTGCTCACGCAAACATGGAAGCGTGGTGGAAAAATTGGCTTGAAATAAGATTGTACACTTTAATCAATGCAGGAACTAACGTTGTAAAAGGTGAAATTACGATTAATAGGGTATGTCTTTGGAAGTTTGTTGCTGACAGAAGAATGTACGACCAAAAGTACTATGTCACTTTAGGCTGGCAATGATCTAAATTGAGTGAACTCAAAAACAAATTTGATGCTGAATACAAAACTACAGTAAGTGAAAAGGATTTTTGCTGCAACAAGTTCAAGACACTTGTAGGAAAATGACAGTGGATTACGGTACCTACGTTTGGATTGGAAACGAAGACACCATGACTCGAGTGAATGGTGATAACATGGTCATTAAATCGTGGATCTGTCTGCTACTACGTCTTTTGCCGAGTAAGATGACAACGGGTTAAATAGCGAAAAGGATAGAATACTGAGGGCTGACGACCTGGTTAAGAAGAAGGGATATAAGTTAGATAGAAACGGTCTATCATAATATCTTCACTTGGGATACCCTCTTAACAGTCTTCTACCACGTGCCCGTAAGACGACCGGGGCCTGGGTGACAGCTGGGCGTCCCAGACAGTAGGGAAAAGTTGGAATTTACCGCTCAACGTCCCTTGGAAATCGAGGTGTGAAGGAGATCCATAAGGAGTATTTTGTATGAGAACAACAGAATAGCCTCGACGCTTTTAGTGTATTCGAAATCCAAGCGCAGCGTCGTAGTAAACGTTCTAAAACCAACATTATTGGGGGGCCGATGGGTCAGCGTGCGGCCAACCGATTGCGCTTCCAAATAGCCTGAAATAATGATAAGACAGATGTTGCCTGGAAGGTGTTCCAGCTAAGAGACCATGACTGCTGATAAAAGAAAGTAAATAAATAAATGTTTAGGGAAATATGAGGGTATTTAAAAAAACGGGTAGATATCGGTATGACAGCAACAAGTCTGCAATTTGAATGCCGTTTAGCGTAGTGGTGTTCCGAGGGTGGATCATCTCTTGAAACGATTTAGACCATTTCATTTGCTTAGTGGGCAGTGGTAATTTGTTCTAAGTGTTGTTTAGGTCACACTAATATATCTGATCCTTTTGCGCTTTTAAATGCAGTGACATGGAATTAAAAGGCCAACTGAAACATAGGGGCTAGATTAAAGCGCAGGCTTCAGAAAACCTGACATATGCGACCGATCTAGTAAACATTATTCCCATTTGGTCTCTGAAGATTACAATGAAAAAATGAAGGTTAAAAGTGAGAGACAATTTCGCGGGTTTACAGAAAGGCGATAGGTATATTGAGGAAACAGAGAAGCAAAGATCAATCCAATGGTCGAAACGCATCGAGAAATCGAAGGCCGAGATAATGGCTCGACATCATTGACGACAACAAGGAAAAGGTTGAACTGGGTTGTCGCTGGTGCAACTTAGGGATAGTAAAATCAGTTGAGACTGAATTATAGGAGTTCACGTCGGCTGACTTGGCACAAGCTATATTTATGTAAAACTAGCGTCTTTTAAGTCTAGCCGTTTCATAGCAAATGTGCAATAATGAGGAGAAAAATTGCGACGAGGATGCAAAGGAGTTAGAAAGTTATTGCAAGGCGTTTGTTGCAGTGCCTGGGGTGCGCATTTGGGGCTGGGGAGGTAGGCGGAAACTTAAATAGCCAGGGACTTCGATACAAGTGAAGAGTCCAGTGAACCAACAACCCACTAATTCAACAGCTTGGGAATCAGTGCCACGTCAGATAAGTAATGTAGGGTTTTCCTTTTAGCATAACCAGGTCCAGGCTAATGAAAGGCGAATCCAGTGGTGAAGGTGGTCCATTTCCCTCAATTCCTGACGCCATTTTTTGTATTTATTTCCCAACAGAACAGCGGTTGATACTGCATAGGACCTTTCTACAGCTCCTCCGCCCGATCACAATGCACCTCGTATTAGCAATTTCTGCGTCTGCTGTGGATGGTCTGTTTTTCTTACTTTCGCAAGCCGTGGCCTTATTATTGTTGCAGCTCGGGTTTTCGCTGCATTCGGTTATAGAAAATAAATGCAGTGATAAGCAGCCACAAAGATGGCTAAAAGAGACATTGTGAAGCACGTGTATGGAGCATATACTAAGCCACGTGATTACAGGCCCACGTTTCTTGACTAATGCATCATTTTATAGATCGGTCGGATGACTGTAGCTTAACGTTTGAAGAAGACAACTTGCTCTTAACATATTGGTGAAACGTTATCAAATAGGGCGGAATAACTATCACTAGAATACGTAGACAGAACTAGGGAGAAGATAATTACTGGATTGTCGGAATATTTGAGACAAAATATCGCACGGCGTGGTTAAAAGTTTTTGCGACTGGGTTGGGCGGTAAGAGGAAAATAACAGTAGCAAGGCAGAAACCGGTTTCCTTCTGAAGACTGCTGACACCAACGGCTTAGCCTTTACACCATCTGTTCTGCAGCTCCAATTAAGAAAAAGAAATAAATCCACAGAAATAATATTAGCTTTGCCGTAGTCCAACGCTTTCTTCTATCCTCAAAACATCAGCCTTCATAATTCTAATTTTATAGTCCTATTCTCGGTATTGAGCCAGCAGCGCAGAGCATGCTCACCATGACAGCTGGCAAAAATCAGCCTAGTACTCCGGAGTACTTGCCAACCGTTTGCGGCCGAATTACTTTGCCTCATAATGGCAACTTGATCCCAGTATCATCCTAGACACCCTACCACACCAATTTGATTTATCATCACTAAATCCTTCGGCAGTTGGCTCAAGGTTAATTCACCTTAACTCTCTATCCTCTCTCATAAATCCTACATACTAGGTTGCCTTTTAATTCTTGGCCTACTTCTTCATTCACACGACCTAATTTAGGTCAGCTGATGCTTCTATTTCTATACCGTTCATTATTGTCCATAATCCCAAGCTGGCACCCTAGCCAGACTACTTCTCTTGTTATGTTTCAGATCCCGCACGCAAGCTATACGCGCTGTTACCAAATACGCCAACCTTAATGAGATATACGGATTTACTATCTTCTCACTCCTGCTAGAACGCTGCCAGCCAGACCTGGCACCGTAGTGCCAGCCCGTTCAACTCAAACCAATTGGTTGATCCACTTGGAAACTCTTACTCAGGTGGATCTCCATGACTGGTCAAAACAAGTTGCTACTGCCGCTGGAATGCCCTGTGCCCCCTCAAATGTCTCCACACGTACTGCCATCTGGGATTAAAAACTGCGACAGGAAAATGACAGCATAGAGGATATCCTTGAATCGTTTATTTAAAACGTTTTCCGTTTAGCATACATGTTTTCTCGACTGCACCGCTCAGTCCAGTTTGCTGATGGCACATTGAGATGAAATTGGCGGCCCTTGGAGTTCCGATTGTTCTTCCTACAAAACGTTACATAAAATATTGTTCCCCAGATAGTTCGGCAGGCTTGATATTATTCCTCCGTCTTCAGCTTTTTATCTGGTCTGTATTGATGTTGTATGCTACCTTCTAACTCACCTTACATAACGTTCCTCTTCTTTTGACTGATTTCCATTTAGTTATCATATCTCTACTGATCTTCATCTCAGCTCATCTTTTTCCGTCCATCACGTAACGCGCTTGACGTCTGAGCTTCCTGTCATATTTCGACGCCCGCCACTGCGCTCCTGCGCCAGCAATACGCACATGCAGTGCAATTAAACATGAAATAACTTGCAGTCAGATGCCCACGAAGGGTCCCAGAATACCCTGTATGACCTGGCGAAACAGTGTCCAGTTTTGAAATTTGTCTCGCATAATTTTGCACTGCGTATTACTTTGCAGATTCAGATTATGAGTTCCGAGTGACCCAAAGCAGCACATATCCAAATATCCCCGCTGGTTTCTGTTATTCACGTTTCTTCTACATCATCCACGTACATATTTGACCCTGCCTTGGGCAGTCCTTCGGCAAAACGAGAAATATACAATATTATGACCTGATACGCCAACCTCTAGCCCAAGGTCTAATGCCATTCAGCTAGGCAGTTACCGGCGCCGGATCCAGGTTTGGTCATGCGGATAAAATTTAGAAGTTGACGGGCGACTCGAAGGCATACTCTTCTGAGATGTTGGTGTTGGTCATTTTAAAGGACCCGAGCGACGTTTAGGTAAGAATTTATGGCAGCTTAGAAATCCGTCTTGTTCCATGTGCAGAGAAGAAGAATGTTTCTAAAAATGGAAAAAACAAAAATAAATGCAACATTCATGAGGATTCGGTGCTTTCCTTATAGGTGGGGCTAGCAGATGAAAATTTATGCGAGTCACTGAAAAATGCCTATTCGCCGGGTTACGTAAAAAAATGCAAGTTAATTTTCCGGCGGCGTGGTCATAACGACTCAGACTGCAGACTAACCAACGTTCTACGTGATTTTGGGTTAAAGAAACCATCATTTGTCCGTTGAAGTGCATTTGCATGATTTCAGTAGAAGTCGTTCCTGACTTTGAGGAGCTTGGGTTCATCAAAATTTCCTGAACGGGGAATGGTCCAGTGGGTCCGATGAATAATTTATGTAATTGGACAAAATATCATGCTTATATCATGTCTGGCCTCAAAAGACTGAATAACCACATGATCTGAGAAATTTAGGAAGGCTTACTGGTTGACAGCAAGGTCACTGCAGGCGATAGGGGTTCTCCGCGGCAAAATTGGTACCTCTGAGTTTCTCGCCTTTATCAGCAAAGAGGCTCATCGACCATGAGGTACGTCAGCCATCCAAATCAGATAAAGTGGCATGGATTTCTCCAGCGGGAGTGCTAACTTCAGTAAACTTAGAAAAACACTGTTTTCGTGTCATCAAAGAACAAAGCTGACACCACGAGATACTGAGTTAGGCGCATCATTAATGTTTGCAAGTGGCCTAGTAAGCTATCCTGTGTTGAGCCACTAGTAACTGGTCTGGCATTATAGACCATACCATCAGTGGAGACATTCTGGGATTTTCGGGTTAGGCTAGACAATATCCGGGAAAGGATACCGATGATTCCTAGGGAAATTTCTTTAGCAACAAGCTGAAAATGGGGTACTCGGCGAAGGCCTTAGACACACTAAGATAAACGATGGTAAAATCTATTCTCTCATTATTTGGGTAGGTCAGAAACTTTTATTGTCAAAACGACAGGTGACGCGGGAATAATCCTTGCTTTCTGAGGCTAGTTAAGCAGCAGGCAGCAAGCGATGAAATTTTTCACTTTTTTCCATCACCCTGGAGACTAGAGGCGCATGATTAATGAGAGATAATAAGGAGAATCATGACAAGGTCCTTTTCCATGACAAGAAATTGTTGAAGGGCGACCGTTTAGGTTGCAATACTCCGGCGTTTATTGAAAATGTAAAGAGATTTTGCAGCAGTAGGTTTAAGTCAGGGTAGCCAGTAAGCACGGCGGCTGGGAGGATACCTTCAGAACATTGACAAGTTCTTAGTTTGGAACTTTCTGGGTGGCGCACAATAGTTTTAACGTCAAGGGATGCGATATGTATAGATACTTTTGTTCCCGTTCTGTATTTTCGGTGGATTATTAGCTGCACCTGTTTCCCTGGGAAAAGGATAACACCGATTGAATGCCTCATCTTTATATTTCGGGGTTATCACAGACCCACCATCAGGCAGAATTAGGACGTGCACAGCAGGATTGTTATTGTGGGACCTTACTTTATACAGTTTCAAAAGATTTATGGAGTAGATTTCATGTCTTAGCGCCTCAGGTTTTCATTCTGAAGGAGAGGTTTATTTAAGGGCGCAAACGTGACAGACAGTTGAAGAAAAATAATAAACTTGGAATAGTTTTCTACCCTGAAAAACTACTCTTTTAAGTTGATATATTCGGCCCTCAGGGACGGGATTGTTGAGGTTTTGTTTCTGGTTGTTCGCACGCTAAGCATCAGTTTTAAAATGCGGTTGGCCATTCTGGAATGAAATTCGTGCTGCCCTATTTCATTCGGTGGCTATGAGAACGTTATCTCGGTCAAGCTGGCCAGCTAGATATGGTGGAGGCTGCCAGTGCTGACCAGGTGGATGAGTTTTGTCGATAAGTCGATTTGAGTGGGAAGCAAAGATATGGATCCTACCATGAAATGTTTTGTTCGCTCCCTGGAAACTTGCTTTCAACTGAAGCACCCGTGTGGTTTACAGAATGTTAACTATAAAGCCAGGCATTCTCTTCGAAGTCCCCGGCAATAATCTTAGGCATTCATCCAGGAGGAGGCGAGGTGGTTAAACGAATCCGCTAAGAGAATGTTCTGTTTAAGTTTGAGACGGAAAGCGATAGATCCATTCAGGTGGATAAGGCAGAACAGCGCCATACCAAATCTCGCATCATTTTAAATGTGGGATGGTTCAACAAGGAACTTTATTGACCCTGCTTTCATTAGAAAAGAGAATTGACAACAAGGAGGTTCATGTTTCCATCTGCAAGCGATTGCTGCCACAAGGGAGGGGCCACGTTATTAGGTGTGTTCTCGTCAAGCCAGTACTCAGTGAACATGATATCCAGGACGGCGGACGCAGCAAAGTTGTAGGGGACCAATTTAATTTTGGATACCAAGACGGTTAATTAAAGCAAGAGAAAGGTCTGCGTGGCCGCTGAGGCAGGGAGAAAACATAAAGATGATGCATAGAGTTACTCATGATTCATTGACATTTTTTGAAGCAGATTGTCTTCCCCTGACATGGTACAAACTTTTTAAGTTTTGAGCACTCCGGCTGAATCTTGACATTTACCGATGTCCTCTAAACTGATTTTGCGCCTGAGATACGCAAAATCGGTGTATCCAAACGCTGTAGTGTGCTATAAATCTCTTATGTCAACCTACTGTTGGCCATGAGTAAATCTAAGTGATCCTTCTCTTTGCCTTCAACCTTAAGCCATGCTTTTCAACAGGCTGTAATACACCGTTGTAACGCTTGATCGCGCAAACAAGCGTATCTCTCAAAGTTTCTGAGAAATATACCAAATCAATGGAGCGACGGGAATAGGTGGGAAGGCAGATGAACTTTGAAGTTAAATTAGGGGGCAACAGAAGACATTCTTCATTCTACTGGCACGTGGGCAACCTAACGTTCTGGAAGGAAAATTAAGGGAGGAGGATGAAGGGGGTTGGTTGCGTCAGGAAAAATGGTGTGGTGGCGGTTCGGGGGGAAGGAGAAATTTTCTGGCCTTCTGAGTATAAACGGAAAAGAGACACCACAAGGATGGTATACGGTCTAACTATTTTGGGACGAGGCGCTGCTATTCAAAGGTTGGTGTTAAAGCCGGCATGCTGGAGGAGGTTTGAAAAACGAAGTTCATGGACAAGGGTTTTGTCTAGTCTTGTTCAACAGAGCATACCTTTTGGAGGGTGCACAATTAGATCTTTTAATTCTGTGATGCATGTATGCGGTTCATTTTTGGCACGGAAATCTTCTCGAAAGTGATTTTCCGGTTTATGTAGACAAGAACCCATGCAAATAGAGGTCGGTGCGATTAGAGTCAGACAGTTAAGGCAGCAGAGTGACAGGATTAACCGTGGGACATAATAGATGCAGTTCTTAGTAATTCAGTCATTGCTGTCATAATATTGTCCCTAGTCCATCTGTGGTAACGTACTGCTATTATCGTGCGTAATTGCGGGTTCAAACTTGACCGCTAGTGACCTGTGAGTCTGAATGAAACATAGTGAGTTTTGATTGATGCCAGACATTTTAAATTCATGGAGACAGAAGTTGTTTCGGCCCTCTAGAGGGAGGAGAAGAAAGGGCTATTTGTGGACGTTTTCGAACAATACTGGCAAGGACGAGGACGATGACTTGTTTAACCCAACATTTGCGGATACAAGGCTATATAGATCCGTTTGGACGATGGTCTATTGGCTGGGAAATTGGATTGACGGAATATCTTAATGCCACCATTTCGGGGTTTTTGTCCGCATACTGTCTAAAGGTCTACCTTTGAATAGGGTTTTGTCTTCGGTGATTTTGAAATTCTTCAACAAAGTATACAATATTTCCGTAGACTGGCACCTCACAAACGAATGTGAACCAGCGGCAATAAGGAGTTGAAATAGTATTGGACTAAATTTTCTAAGTACCAGCTCACCTAGCAAACCCTGGAAAGTGTCCTATCTTAGCACAACTGGGGAGGATACTATTTTTAAGCATGTCAGATGAATTGCGATCGGGAACAATAAATACCAGAGCGCTAGACTCCACTTAGTTTTGTTGCGTAGTTTTTAAAGAAATTTCGTAACCAGCTGGCGAGGCTTTAGCGTACTAAGTTTTGATGACGTGGGTAAGAAGAGAACCTGTTGATCTATGATTATATAAGATTTTCTTGATTGACCTATTATTCAATTGTTTTATTTTTTATTTTTTTACTGATCTCTACGAACACATTCTGACAATAGCAGTACAATCCGGAGGCTGGCGGATAGGTTTTAAGGGTATGGGAGTGATGTACCTAGCAGCTGCGAAGTAGGTGCACTTTGGCATCGGTGTTTGGAATACAAACAACGAGGTGCCCGATAAGGGGAGCAGTGTCATATGGTGCATAGTTCTTTGATTAAGGAAACAAGAAATCACTTCAAACGTTTTGTCAAATCAAGAGAAAACTCGGCTAGCAGGTGTTTTTGAACAATACGGCCGTGTCCAAATTGAGATCGACCCGGTGGTAGTGTTGCGGGATTCGAGGTCTGGCCAAGGTATCGACGAATGACTTAGCTGAGAATGCTGTCAAAAATCGGTATCCAATGAAATACATCCCACCCCTAATTTTTGAGAAAAAACAGATCCATAAGCGCTAAATATGTAAGGGCAACTGACAAAATACGCCAAACCCGAGGGTGGCCAAAATAGATTTTTGACAAATAACAGAGATAATGGCCAAGCAAATAGGCAAAAATTTTGATTGTCGTATTAATCTTCAGCGGCGGGGTGGTGTCCATATGTGCGAATGGTTGGTATATCTGCTGATGAAAAGAGGTAATCACATTAACAGCGCTGAAGGCGCACAATGCAACAGCCTTTAATGGAAGGTCGTGCCAAAGGCAGGAATATCGCAGATTAGCCTGGAACCAAATGCTCGCAGAACGTTTAGTCAAGGTTTAGCCAAAGTAAGATGCTCAGAAAAGATGAGCCCATATTTACTACCAGGACAAAGCTCTAAGCGCGCAAAACGTGCTGCAATAACTCTCCAGCTGACCAAATAACTGGGACAACAACCCAAAACGAAAAGTCCTGTTATGGCGTTCAAGAAGAGTTCAAAACTTAAAAAGCATGACAGAGAATGAGAGGGCAAAGGAGCAGAAAAGCATCGGGGAATCTGGTCTGCGGTTGGCTTGTGAGCTGATGATAACACCAGTAGATAGGACAAGCGCAGCAGTTTTCTCTATATACCTACCGTATGTCGGAAAGTACCAGCCAGGAAGATCCCCATGTTACCTAGATTTTAAGATTTCATTGCAAAATCGCAGTCACTGAGCGGCACTAGGCGCTCATTATGAGAGCGGCACTCCAAACAAGCACTGCTAGATAACCCGAATGTTGCAGCTGGTATGTTCGAGCCACAGTGCAGGTAAGGACGCGGTTTGTTTATCGTCGTTATGCCCAGATGACCGCCGTTATTGATCACCCGCCATTTCCAGGCTTCCCCGACGCTGCTTGGCTGATAAAAGGAGCAGAAACGAAAACGAGACTATAAGAAATATGGACAGCGAGATGAACCTGCTCGTAACCGAAGTTCGCATAACGACATACATTCGCAAGGCATGAACTGTATAACGGTTCAATCTTTTCCCCGCAGTTAAAAGAGTTTGCTGTACTTCAAGAATAGCAAGACAGCACCAGAATACTTTTGATGGTTCGACTGAGAGTTAGGGGTGGACGGAGATAAAGATTGGCGGGACCGAAAACATGACACGGAATGCCCGATGCTTCATGGACACATATAGGTCAAAATGCTAAACGCGAGGAATGGGAACGCTCTATGCTGCTGCGTACAGCAATCACTAAGAAGAAAGTAAACGGCTAGGTAGCCTGTAACAAAATTTCCCACGGATTTGTTAAATTCATTACTTTATTGGGGATGAATCGCCAGCTGGCGTACGTTGGATTCCGTGGTAGCCCGGTCGCGGAATACAGAAAAAATGTCACATCAGTGTTCTGGTTATGCGAGCACAAAGACAGGTCCCTATAAACATTTAGGATAAAAGCTGACGAGAAAAGAGTGAAGGTGACCGAAGATGACATTCATTTTTAGTCCATGAGAAATAAACATCAACCACCCTTGTGAAAAGTCAATGACGGGGCAAGCAATAAAACAGGCGCATTGCGCCGTCAGACGGAGAAGTTAATAAAAACACAAGGAGAGTCCCGAAGGAGATAAAAGGACTTGCTTCCGTGTGAGTTGGCAACAAATGTCGCGGTAGATGGTAGGAGGTGCCAGGTTAATGGGTAGCTAGGTTGAAAACTCGGGTTTTTGCTTGGCTAGAAATGCCGGATGGGAACTTATCAATGGCCGAAACAGATGCCCTGTTGGAACCTCTAAAGATTATCTCCCACCAGCGGGAAAAAACGCAGATATGCTACCCAGATCCCAAAATTTCCAAAAGTGTCTGCCCAACAAAGCAGATTGCGAAAGAGCTGAACAAGCCAAATGAGCACCAGTCTGCTGGTCTTTGGGTGAGGGGTCCATCAGTCGTCGAGCCACTGGAAGAAAGGTTGACATCCGCCTTAACGCACTTCTGTGATGATCCACAAAGGCGACCGAAATTTCCTCGCTGTAACTGAAACATTCGGAAATAGTCTTTATACAATCTGGAAAACTATAGAGCAGTGAGTCCAAGTTTTGTTATGCTTGTGTCTGGAACCGATTATCAGTAGTCAGATTTAGAAGCAACTAGAGAATCGCGTGTTCCTTTGGCGGCACAGCGTTCATTCATAAAGCGAAATCTTGTAAAGACGAGCCACTTGCTTCTTGGCTAACGGAAGGGCTGCACAGAGGTCCAATCAACCAGAGCTTTTGGACTTTAAAGTGACCAAACGAAGAAGAACCAGGGTTATCTATATTTGGCAATCAACTTGTTCCGAGAAGAGCCATTTAGTCTTAGGTTAACAGGTTAAATATACCTTCCAAACTTCAAGCCAGATTGCGCTCCTTAGCAATCGGTGTAGGTACTAGAAATAACATTGCTTTTCATAGTCTTCAACTACTCAGTGTACGGCCTCTGCAACACATGATGGCTACTTACTCATATTGATAAAGAACCAGTTTTGAGCTGAAGAAGGGTGCCGCAATAGTAGCCTGGCCAGGTTAGTAGAACCTTTGGCTAAACTTTCTAATTGTGAGTGCATGATCCCTGCGTGAAAAAACAAACGAAACGAAGTTGGGGACACCTAGGAAAAACCCCTACCACAGAGCCTAGAAGCAAGTGTATCAAGAAATTAGAAACCATTCAGTTACTGCACTGTTGCCAGGATTAAGCGTGGGGAAAAGCTTTTGAGGACCAGGTGGACGAGTTTTCAGGGAGCTCGAGTTGTCTGACCTACTAAGCGAGCCCTTCTCACCGTCCAGTCTCCAGCTATCGTCTTTAGGCCGTATATTAACTTTCGATAACGACATAAACTGCACTGAAATGGTACAGAAGCTGGCCATTAATATGATGAATGACCAACGGTACAAACACTGCAGCAAAGCGCTCCCCGTTCTCGGCTTACTTCCTCTCAGACCTCGACGCAATCGCCGGTTGAAATACTTTGAGGGAGTGTTTGAAAAGTGAAAATTATTTACGGCAATAAGAAATAGGAAAACAGGAATACGAAACAGGAAACAGCATAAGTTAAGACTACAGGGAGCTAAATAATGTTTTGTTCAGGAGCTAGGGTCACCACCAACAAGAAAGAATGGGCTCATCATGGTAAATCTCGATTTTCAACAAGCTCCAAAATTTGCACTTAATGGCCGCGGGAAGCTGCCGACCTTTCAGCGGTCGCAGCAGCCAAAATTGTTATCACTTGAGGTAGGTTATCGAAATCCCTACTATTAAAACTAATTTTGCAATTGTTTCGCTGTAACGGACAATCAGTTTCAACTAAAAGATACAATATCGTTAACAGGCCCCACACCGTCCCCTGTTCACCTTTGCTTCTGTGTACATTTTCCACTCCATCAGCGTCCAACATTTTCTATTTCAGACGTTCCCTGTGCTTGGTTGAGTACATGGGCGGTCTCTACACTTCTTCGCTGGTTCGTGGTCTCATTTTTAGCCTTTGATTATCTCCCTATGTTCGTCAAAATCCGCGGCTTGCCAAATACTGATTACGGCCAAACGGACGTGCATTTTTGAAATATTACGCATTGTTATTAAGGATGCTGCATTTATCAAAAAACGAGAAATCATTTTCTTGTTGCATCTGCTTTTGTTTAGGGTGAGAAGCTTGGGTAACTTTCTGAAATAAATTGTCCTTACCCTCATAGACATCCGGTTTAGTTGCCTTATTGGTGTTTGACGACCGTGGACCTTTAAACTGTCCAAAGCTACAGGCGTTATTTTTTGAAAGCCGTTTTGCGAAACTCCTGCAGATTTTAGGGCTACAAGATTACTGCCCCTGACAAGGAACGGCCCGGGCGAACATTGTCTTCCTTATTGTGCGCCTTCACTTGGGTGTTTAATTTTCCTGCCTCCACTGAGTTTTCACTCCCATCCTTTGACTCTGGTCAGTGCACATCTGGCGGGCCACTCAGCTGCATCAAAGACCGAATGCGGTTGGGATGGCGGATCGCACCTCCTGCGCTCAACTAAAGTGTTCTCAAATAGGTCGTGCGGCATGCGGCCAGCCCTAACCTCCAGCACCCTTGTGGTTAGCGCCGTTTTAGTTCCTCTGTGCACATGCACCCTAGCTTAGCAAACCTCTGCCAGCTTCAAGCTCCTTCAAACGAGAGTTCAGCGTCAAAAATTTGTCGTTAGCAGAAATCCTCAGACTTCCTGCATCCACCCTGCGCACATGCAGGCCGCCGGTTCAGAATGGTTTGACAGCAGCGCAACCTCAAGGGCACCACTTCTCATTGGCCTTCCATTTCAAACTAAACTAGCTGGACCAGGTCACCATAATGCATTAAGCCCACCAATTGCACCCCAGGGCACCCATCTTCGGTACCACCCGCGCTAGTGTCTAACCGTCCACAGGTGGACACAAGGCGTCCGCACCATGCTGTTCTCCGCAATACTTTATTGGTCGTGACAAATTTGGGAATTTTTTAATTGTGCTACATCACGCCGGCCGCGTCCAGGTTCCATGTCTGTTAATCATCGCCACGCCTCCAAAAGAAGTTCTGCCGGCAATGTCCCCAGGATTTATGGCTTACATCCTCAATCCTAGCTCAGGTTACATCCATATTCAACTCCATCTCACTTTTTGCCGCTCTGGTCACCGCAAACCCAGTTGGCCTTGACACCAGACCATTCGTTCCCATTATATTTCAAATCCTACAGGAATGATGGCTGACGGATATCTGTCATGCGGACCCAGGCACCAGGCGTGATTAGCTCTACCGTCAGCCGCATGAATTACCCAAGCCTTACCGCTGTTCCATTTGAACGTCCACGGCAAAGCGGAACACTACTTTAGGCCGGAATACAACGGCCGTCGTAACAAACAGATGGACGTGCAAACCTTTCCACCTTTGTCACCCTTAGTGACTAGACAGCTTTGTGGATAATTGGGACCATCCCGAACATGGCTCTGATTGAAACTGTCGAGTCATCCAAAGACCAAGAATTTAGTATGTTCCATCAGCCCAGTGGGGCTTACTTTGGCATCCAGACCTTCTATGATATCCGCAAACAAATAGTTCTCTAACGATGACCTGGTTCTGCTTTCGAATGGTTGACTGTGCGACCAAGCTTGTCAGTATAGACATTCCTGATACACAAGGTACCCCATAGAAACACCTCGTGGGTACAACTCTGTCTTTTCCAGGGCGGCGGCAAAATTTATTCCATAATGAACCACACTGTAGACGAAACACATTTCACAGACTTAACGGAATATCATATTCACTGTTCACCTGTCAGACACTAAGGCCCCATTCTCGGCCTTCTAGCCAAAATATAACGGTCGCCTCTCACCAGTGTGTCGTCATCGTATTCGCCTAGATGCATGGGCAGTTTCATATAATCCATACCGCCCGCATTCGACCAGCGAAATTCGTTATCCGCCTGAAGACGGTTTTTGGTTTCCACTCTATGTCTTATCCTAGTATACTCCACGCTCTTGTTGCGGTGGCATTTCCTGTGCCACTGACACCCGCTTAAAATCTCTCATTGTTTTGTAACGTAATTAAAGTTTTTAAAGCATATCATTCCATTATTTCCGGTTTATTCTCGGCTTTGAAACCCTCCATCCAATTATTGCGCATGAACAAACAGTACCGAACGCTTTCGCAAATGCCCATGTCGAACGCCTGTCTCGAAAATTTTGCTGACCTATAACCTATTGTCATTATCTTCCCTGTGCATTGCTTCTACCCATATGTGAACCAAACACGCTTCCATAAGCCCTTCAAGCCGGCAACCGTGTCACTTCGCTCGTTCCATGAAAATAAAAAATCATCTTGACAACTATTATTCCCCTCGATAGTCAGGATGCATGAAAGGTATATTATTTGCTCTTGCAATACGGAACTGACTTGCGGAACGTGTTATCATCTTTGGTGACGGGGGCGAAATTGAAGATCTGGATGCCTATTTGGCCATGATATATCCAAATGCCGAATCAATGGACAGGCTTACGATATGATTTTCGAATCCGATTCTAAACCTGGCACCTCGCCTCTTAAAAAAGAATTAAAAAACTTGGTATCGGACCTAGTGGTATTTTGTGGGTGGTATGAGAACACCTGATCATGATCGGGATGTGTTAAGTTAACCTTCCCTCACCAGGCCACTGTAACACTTTGAGACACAAGGAAATAAAAGGAGTTCACCTGTGCAAGAAGCTTCAAAACCAGGTATTCCGCCATCGTGTTCTGAACTTCACGTCTGGAAGTTGTGGGTCACCATTCTTGACATGAACTGCAAACGTTTGCGACCCGTGAAATCTCTTGCTGCCCTTGTGAGGTGAGGTGTCGTTATATCTACTCCTTTTAACAAGACCCACCGAGCTGGACCTGGGGGAAGTAGACACGTGATCGGGGTGCACTTCATCGAAAGAATTCAGGACACTGGGGTGGCGCGAGCCAATTTTTGTTCTGCGAAGACTGAGCTGACCTGGGTTGAATGGGGCTCAAGGACATCTAGTGGCGCCGCAGTCTTCATTTTTCGGATATTTTCGCGCCTTAGCATGAAGTACTTTCCTTCATCTATGGTGATGCAGCTGTAGCACCTAGTAAGTTTAAAAAATGAATTCTCGTCTTAATTTTGTGCGCGAATTCTCTTAAGGTAATCCTGATTCCATTTGGTGTTTTGTCCCCCCGTCGCCATTTGGCATGATGATCAAACTAGCTGATTCTATCTCTTAGTGCATCATAAACTTCGTCGGAGTTTTTTGTTTCGTTATTCCAAAAGGGGAGAAGGCACGTGAACGTAATTTTACTTGAGACTTTCATAAGAGCTGCATGCCTCTCGATGGCTAAAACGCTGCAGACCGATTCGCGCTTCCTTACCGTAGTCTGAAATTTTTCCGATATTGTTTTTGAAATGTTTGCACTAGAAGATATTCTTAGGAACAAGTGATAATCTTAGTTTTGAGGTAACCATATCTACTTTTCGAAATATATATTTCAAGAAAAAGACCGTTTTTGTAGCCTCCAGCAGTACGTCCTACGAGTGCTAACTGTTAATTTTCGAAGACTTTTATTTTTTCTTTGATTGTAATATGTAACGTGTATTACAACCACTGAGCAAAAGCAGTTTCAGGATATAAGGAATATTGTTTTAAAACAACGTTCCTTATATCGTGGTAATTACCACGATTTCAATCATGATACAATTGCATGCAATCCTGGGACTATCCCTTCTGTCTTTTGTGTCTTAGTTTCAGAAGGGTCCCAAAATAGTACTTAAGTGCTTGAAGCAAAACGCTATATGTCCTTTCTCAGGACATCTCAAAATGTTCCAACTGAGCATCCCATGGACTCTTAGAGCTTCCTTTTATTGACTAGGTCCAGTTTCCTTCTCTCTTTAGAAAAAAGATCTCTAGGTTCTCCAAAAATGCTCCATAAATGTGAAAAGTTTCGAGTATAACAGTTAAAAGTAATAATATACATAAATGTTTACTTGTCGGCGTCTGCTGAACAGGTTTAAAGTATATTTATAAACATAGCCCAAATAATAAAATTCTTGGATCATTTTCGAATCGCCCATCATCTTTTGAGACTGAAAAATTTGCCTCAGGCTTTTGATCATCCGCGCATAACATCCATTCATGCATAGAAAACTTACCGTTATCTCAGTTTTAAGTGAATAATTTGATTAACTAAAGTTTTTTTGTGTTGGTTGACTGCTTTCAAGAAAAAATAACTAAAATCCGCAGGTCAAGTTATAAAGCTAAGTTGGTCCTAGATGTCAGTCATATGACCATCTGTGGACCTTTATTTCTTTTTCGTTTTGGCATGTACAAACTAGTCTGCTTCAACAACTTGACTCACATAATTGTATTCGGAAATAACGGGTTAAAAGCTTTTAAGACAGACTATAAAATAAACATGGCACCTAAGGAGAGCTTTTTGAAGCCAATGTCCCCTTCAAAATCACATTTCATCTATATCTTGTTCTTAGCAGAATTTTTAATGTTTTGTCGGCAGCTGTTTGCAAAGTTTACATGATGTATTTTTGCCTAAGGAAAAATCACGCAACCGTATTTCTACCATATTGTTGATTCGGTTTGTTACGGAACCGTTTCACAATGTAATTGGAACTTTTTTAGTCCTAGGAATGTTTTATGGAGTTTTTGATAATCCATCCCATCCCACGGCAAACACATGGTTCACTGCAGCAAACTGTCTTTAGTTCACTTCGTTTTAGTTTTTTATTGAAAACTCAAGCTGTCAACAAAATAACATTACCGACCACCATTTGCAACAGCAAGCCGCCTAGCCGCTTCCATTTGACACCCGAAAATTAAATGGCACTTTCAGTTGATTAGTCGAAAAAATAGAGAAAGTTTTTGTTCTTCGAAGAAAACTGCTTTTGGTTGCATCTAAAATTCAATAGCAAAACCCGTGGCAGCGCTGCGGATTTTTCCCTTTCAGGCAAGAATTTGTTACACGAGAGGTATTTTTGCCTTATTTTGAATGCTACCCTTGGTCGTCATGGGGGCAAGCTTAGTGGATTTCAAAGTTCTCTATACAATCGTACTCCACATCTGTGTTGACGTTTGAGTTTCGAATTTATCCACTTCCACAAATTTGTGACAAAAACTTTGGATTCCTGTGAACCTAAATAGAGCAAATGACAAAATGAAAAAGCTACGACAAATTCCTAAAGGGAGAGAGTTTTATGAGCCAACAATTTAAGCGAAATTCGAGATACTCCAGCTTTAGTCATTACTTTTAAAGTTTTTTTGAAACCTGGATCATATGAAAAGACTTCTGAGAAGTAGAAAGAAGAATAACAGTATATAGATTAGGATTTTGGCGGTGTACGAACGGGTTCAAAAGCAATATTTCTTGGTCTAAAAATTCTTAGTGTTGCCTTTACCTGCACGCAAAATACATCTTTGAAGAAAACTAGTTTGAAGAAGTGATGGCAGAGAAAACCAAGAGTTATCACAGAGAAGCTTGTTTTAGGCAATTTTTTGACTAGCGCTTTTGAGCTGGGATTTACAACATCTGCTATCCAGAATCCATTTGGTATTTTTTTTGCTTAGGTGCCTGTTGCTTCAGTTGTCCCGCATGTCGTAAAACAGTATAAAATTATATGTAGTTTTGAAATTACACTTGACTACTCACAGGTTAGGACAAAAAACAAGCCGATCTAAGAATTTTTAAAATGGTCAGGTAAAATCAGCATTTGATTTCGATTTCACTTCAGATGTCTGTTCTTAATATTTTTAAAAGCCATAATGAGGTGGCATAAGCGGTTTGTTTTTACCGGCTAGGCAACAGTTAACTATTGAGCGCCAACGTTTTAGCTTTTCATGTCAATTAGGTATCGTACTTCTTCTCATACTCCAACTTAACGGAGCTTTAAGCCGCCTTTATCTCACCGTAATTTATTTTAAACTTTAAAGGTATTTTACACAAATTATTTACCCTATGATTTTTTTCATTTCATTCTTCTCAGTAGGTTTCTGGGTTATTTAACAAGAATTATTCTTCATATCACAAGTTACTTTCAACTAATTTGTCAATTGTAGTCGCCGAGAGTGACCTTCATTATACCAAGATTTACCCTCAATAAAACTAGACCGGTAGTGGTCGGTGGTCGAGTTTTAGTGGCCTGTCGGTGATACAGTCAGCTGGTGCGAAGGCAGTAAACAGCATAGTGATACGTGTTGGTACAGCTAGACTGCTGAGTTGGGGTCCACCGGACCCTCCGGAGTGGCAGTTGGGGACATAGGGTGATATGACCTAGTGCTGCAGTCAGTGATATTCCTGCTGTGGAAGACGTTTTCCTTTTGTATAACCCTGAAATATGTTGGCTGTCTTTCGACTTTTCACTATTTCTTGTACTGTTTCTGCTTTAAACAGGCGGTTCTGACAAGTGGAAATCAAGTGTAGGTCACGCTTGTGCAACGTAAATGGTTGTACAACCTAAGCCGCCGATGTAATATCACCGCCTATCTTAGTGACTTATGCGTTGTATTACAGGGGAAACTCACTAAGCTCATTGATGACATCCTTCTTTACTGAGATGCTTATTTTACCCGAACGACACAACATTCGGAACTTTTCCCGGTTATTCGGCTCCAGTCACAGCTTATCTTAATGCTATGAACCCAACTTTCGTATTTTTTGCTGCTTCCACTTCAGTGAGCATTTGGTCGTGAACTCCCCTCCTATTTCCAGAGCAAGTCCTCTTGAACAATAAAATTTTATACAGTAAGAACCAAATCAAGGTAATCCTTTTGCTTGTTTGTCTGCATTACGAATTATGTTGCCCCTCTTCAAATCGGTAGCTTGGTGCGAACCGTCACTATTTTATTGATCCATCAATACGTTCTTCCACCTTACGCTATTGATCCTGGGTAATCTTTCAGAGTTAATTTAAGGGATACTTCGGATGATCTACTCATGACTCCCTTGCACCAGCCAGATTTTTCCTATTTGTCCGATTCATTTATAAATCAAGTATTCAATCTCCAAATGCACTTCTGCTGAACATTCTGCGCTGAAATTATTTTTCCCCTCGCTGATCCCTCGCATACTGTTCTATGTTAATCCATTTCGTATTTTTCAGCCCATTCAGTGCTTAGCCAGTTTTATTCGGATGCTGATGTATTCTGCAGTTTCACGTGTTTAGTCCTCTTAAAAATCTTTCCTAAAATGAATGAATTCAAGAACTGACTGTTATGATCTATAGGAACAAAAACATCTTCCCTGCTTTTACTTTTAATCTTCGTTAAAGTTAGGTTCTTTTTCTGCTCACTGTGTTTTGTCTAAGTAAGTACTTTTATGGTCTGAAAATGTTTTCATTAGAACAAAATCAAATAAAACATTTCAATAAACGTCCCGGGCCAGATTCAAAAAGGGGCGGCTAAATGATGCATCTCCTGGAAGTAACCAAGGCAAGATTGCCTGAAAACGTGGAGATTTTCGATGAGACTGTCAGTCACTGTGGGAGCATTGAACTAGAAGATTGTCCTGGTCATTTGTACTGTATGCCAGAAAGGGAATCTAGTCTAAATTTGGGGTGGACAGGAAAAGTGCGGCTGAAAAGGGGAAAAACGTTGTTCCAAGGAAGGAAGAAAAAATAAGAAGTAACACTGTAGACCAAAGGTGCAGCAAAAATAAAAGATGGGATTAGCAGATCACAGGGGAAACCGTGTGAAAAGAAATAATTTCTCACAAAAGACTGATGCCTTTACAAGTGAATCTTTGATGTGAATATTAAATTTACGAATGATGGAAATGCGACAACTGAATTTTAAGGTACTTGCGTGGTGATCTCAAGATGAGGCATGGAAATTGTCTACATCACCACTGCTTTGAGAGTGGGAAACAATAAAATCGATGATCAGATAAATGAAACTGGATTTGAGCTAGATTATTTGAGGTCTGTCCTGGTTCACTTCACTTTGAGTCGAAACTATCCTCGCAAGAAACGACTGTTTTTTCCTTGTGCCAAAGTACAAAGTAATGGGGAAATAAAAGTCGAAACTCTTAATCCAGAAGAACTAAACAGAAGCATTAGCACATTGAATGGCTAAACATCATCAACTACAACATTTGATCACGGTGGTCAAGGTCTGCAGCCCTCATTATAGACATTTTATGGTCTCGAACTCGATAATCTAACTTAGTTGATTCTAGATAATGTACAAACTGGGATACTTATGCCGTTCCGCCAAGTCACAAACTGGTCACCTTGAAGTATTTTAAAAAAGTTACTAGTGGTAAAAATCGTCCAAAAGGCATGCTCAATGTATGCTCCAAAACTCTCAACCTATTTCATTTCATATATTCATTAGTTGGCCAAAGTCCGTGGTTCATTGCAATTCAAGAAATACGGGAAATGCACTGGCATTCAACAACTGTAATAGTCGCGACGCATCTGTCCTTAGAGAACAACCTTCATAACCCCATAGAACCGATGTTAATTTGCGACATAAACATGACTTTTGATCGATGACTGGGTGTTACGCTCACCCCGCAGGTTGGTAAAAGTCGGTTGAATCTCCTTTGTACGCGAAGATTTTGACTCCAATATTTGTTATTTATGTGGTATGTGGTTGCTCAAATAACAAGAAAAGCCCAGTTAGCCCAACGTCTCTTCCAAAAAAGTCTTTCAACTCTGGACGAATATAGTCCTGGAGTACGATGCTACGGATTGAAAGAGCTGAACTTATCTCAAACATACTAATAATATGTGTCAGGTGGCACAAAGCAAGGCACAACTTAGCTTTATACGGAGAAACGTAACATATTCTGCTTATTGAGACGCAGACTTGTTGTTTGAGCAGATATGAGTGCCACTACTTGCACATGAGAATAAAACAGCTTTTTAATCGTCTGAACTACAGATTTGAAAGAAAGGTGAAGGCTGCAGCCCTGTCGAATACCACTTCTTGTGGTGGGCTGTTACCAAAAGCCGTCCCAGAAATGAACTCGGCTTTGACTGTTTGCTTGCAGCGATTGTCGAAGAGAAATCAATTCCTCTGGCAAAATTTTCTTTGAGAAATAGTGCCAGAACACTTTGCTATACATTTAGTCGAATGTTGCTCTGAGATCTTAGAGACAAGGAAAGTGGGCCTATGAGAATTCTGGCTGTGGTCCAACAACTGTTGTTTACGAAAAAGTTGATCAGTACAGCTGAGCAGCTCCGCGGCTTGCGTGTTTCTCAAACATACGCTCTTTGCATGTGTTAGATAATTGCAAAATTAAAAATTTCCACCTACTTCTTTATTTGAAAAAAAGCGAAAAAAGACAGGCCCTACATTTTGTGATTTCACTGTGTACACCTTGCTATTTTATTGCTCCATTTTGGTGATATTACGGAGTGCGAGTTCGGCAGGCAAGCCACACAGTGGTCCTGCCAATGACTTCAGTCCTGTGCCATGCCTATTAGTATCTCCAACCAAGGATAATCCTTATTTCTTGAGCTCCAACTAAAAAGACGGGAAACCAACGGATGCCGAAACCGAGCTAACTTCTTCATCTCCCTGCTTCCAGTCACATCATGTTTGTCACGTCACTCATTCCAACCTCTCACACAACGTTCAAAAAGGGCAGTAAAAAGTAGACAATAGGTGTGGATATGGAAAAAGTGTCCCAGCTCCCAGAGACAATATAAAGCGAATCCCTCATCGAGAGGACGTTCATCCATACCCAAAGCACAATGACACACTTTAGCACTGCTCACTCGATATAATCACCAACAGTTGGCCTTCGGAAAGCTAAACTGTGCCCTCACAACTGTCGGCATTAAAAAATTGATTGATGTTTCCACTCGTTATTCTTCGGATTACTACCTAATGAGATCCTACGAGGTTCATTTTCACGTTCATGGTTGCTGGTGCCTCGCCATGTAGTAGGTCAGTGACTAAGAGGCATGCTGCTTCCACTGTACTCGTGCATCTATCTTTTCGTAAAAGACGACCGGTATGAAACTCAGCAAGTCTCTTGCAAGCTTGCCCCTGATGTGTTGAACAACCTGCAGAGAATGACACATGCTATCAGCTTTGACGATATCAGGATCTGGTCATAACTCCTATGGCTATTGAAGTCACTAGACGAGCTCTTCTTGAATAGTGAGACAACCTGCACTTCCCATTGCATTTCCATTCAGATCAATGCATTTTTTAAAAATCTAAATTATTCTTGAAGATGGCCGTATTTTACTTGAGCTTGTTAAGCCATAATCGCAACGTAACTAGATTTTCTCTCAAAGTGCAACATTGGCCACAGCTTTCAATCAGACAGTTTGTATATGAATAGACATCATTTCGGCTACCCAAAACAGGGGTAGGGTTGCTTTCATATCCATCTCACTCAAACAACTTGAAATAAGTAAAGAGCTTCCATGATGGACACTGGTTGTAACAAATTGCGTCGAAGAATTGCACAAGTCCGGAATTGATTTTGTCCTTACAGCTACGCCCTCTGAAAGGAAAAAATGCTGTAGTCTTAGGCTGCCACAGAGTACGGCACAGTCGAATAATATGAACGAGATTTTGAATAATGAAAACATGTTAAAAGTTTGTGGCGAATGTATCTGTACCGTATAAACTTAAGCAGAATGCGAATTGAAAAAGTCTGGCAGTTTATTTATATTTGTTTTGATTCTGTCCCTCTCTTGCATAAAACGATCTTGTGTTTATAGAAAAGCGTCTTGGAAACTTAACAGAATTGGCATTTACTGGTATCTGTGTGCAGCTTATAAAACTGCCATTAGGCTATGGAATTCGTATTGATTGGACTGCTTTAGGGTACAGATGTGACTTTAAAATATGTGAATGTTGGATGCTTTTTGATGTAGAACAGTAGGAAATAGACTTGTTCCATAAAAAGAAACAAAAGATTTCCTCTTACGTCAAAGTAACAGTAAAATCATGACTGCGACTTGGTTACTTTAGGAATATTGATATAATGTTTTATTTTGGTTATTCTCAGATTGAATTCTTGCGCGATTCTTAAATTAATGGTTGTATTCAACAACAATATGGATGCAACTGGAAGATTCCGTAAAAATCCAATAACAACCCTGAAGTTTCCAATAGAACTGCTGAAAGATTTTAATGTCTTTTTCAGGTGCACTTATTATGTATTTCTCATGAAGGTTCCAATGACCAAGGTCCGCAGATTAGTAGGTCACAACGAGATACGAATGATTGGATTATTAACTGTAGATTGTCTTTCATCTATTACCTTGTTTGCCAGGTATCCGTGCTGAACATGAACAGACAGGTAAACATTTCAAGTCTCATTTACTTAGCATTGTCGGACAGCTTTGGCGTTTGTGTGTGCAAATTGAGGGCATATGGTGCACATGTACGTTTGCATACTTCTAGTGCGTATCTGGGCACACACCAACAGATAGTCGATCGATTAGATGTATGATTAAAACCTATGCTGAATTTTCGGATGATGCAATTGGCTTACATTAGTTTAGTGTTTGCCAATGTGTGACAATAATGAAACATGTATCTGCGTAGCTTGTCAGGTGGATTTATGCGAAAAAAAGCTTTTGTAGTGCAGAGTAGAGCCTTTTTTGTTAAAGTAAGCTCGGCTTGATCAAAATACTTCCAAGACCAGGTTTACTTTATGGCAAAGTAGTTATAAATTTGAAAATTCTTCATTAAGAGAGGCACTTCTCGTTAGTGACTAGATGATTAAGTTGGCAGTATTTTAGGGGAAAATACCTTTCATTTCCGCCGGAAATCACCCCATTCGAGACACTTGACTTGAAAGTGGTGCAATTATAACGAAACAGTAACATGAATATCACTGTACTACTACTTTTTTTACCAAAATAAGCAGGTATTTCTTGGTTTTTTATTCACATTTTTCATTGAAGGTCTCATTCGCAAACCAGGACAGGAAATAATGCTGAAACGTTTAATGGTCTTGTTCTGGCAACTCCTTAAAATTCGTACCAAATCCCTTATTTCTTCAAAAGGAGGCGAAGAAATTTCAAGCCATTTTGTTCCTAAGGTCTCGACTGAATGGATTCCTTCTGTGCAGAAGACAAAGTGGTTCGCTATACTAGTGTGGCGATTAGCATTCACGCCGTAAATTTTGGTAGTTGAGACCGGCATGAAATGTGCCACTACAGTTAAACCGAATGAGAAAATTTTCCCATGCAAATCTGATTCCTAGAGAACATTCCGTCAGTCAAGTTATTTGGTGCTGACATTCATCATTTGCAGACCTGAAGCTGGCCCGCGACTTCATTAAGGTGGATTGCAATTTTCTTCCTGGAAAAATATCATTAACTGCTGTTACTACAGTGTTTACTCCTTTCGGATGCATCAAATACCTAATTACATTATCGATATGCCAGGTTTCTTACTTAGCAAAGACCATTATTAAATCCTGTAGTATGTCAGCAACCTTAATAAAACCATTTTACAAAAGACACACCAGTCCTCCGTAATACAGGCTTCATTAAAAAGACTATGAAGGCAACGTCCGGTGTGATTCTCGCCGGTATAGTTTAAAGAAATTTATCGAATTCTGAGAATGGCCTTTGCTTCTTAAAATGGCTTTCTTTAGAGGCATGAAAATTCCAGAATGAGATATTAGAAAACACGTCAGCAAGCAAGTTTGTTCTCGATTTCTCATTGGCGCAAAATTTGATTGCGCAACCAAACACTCGGCAAAACCCACACGACATTGCCTATGAAGACACCGACTGTTCACCACCTAGGCGGACACATAACAGTAATTTTTGGCTATTTTGCTGTTAGTATTTTTTCGATCATTCTACCTCTAGTACCAATTGAACGTGCGGCATCTACCCAGTTGCAATGTAGGGAAAACAAGTTTGTATGATTTTCAACAGCTTTCAAAAATTTGCAGAAATGACTTACCGGATAAGTCACTTATATGAAAATTTTGATGTTCTGTAGTAGATTGAGACAAACGTCATACTTATAATTTGATCGGAAGAAATCTGTTAGAAGTAGATGGAAATGACTTCTCCAGTAACTGGTAGCTAAAATCATTTAATGCTTCCAGTCTTCAGATGTAAGCATATTAAAGCTAGGAACATGTTCCATTTTGCACTAGGTTTCCAAAAAGCTATTATTGACTTCTTATTGTTTGCCGACTAAATATTTTCGTACTATTTTTACTTCAATAAATTGTTCATTGCAGGCACTAAAATAATGAACATGTTTTAAAAACCCTTTATGGACACATTTAGGGAAACACACGTTGGCAAACAAGCTCGCCGCAATTATTCTTACCCAAGCGAATGAAGCACAATATACCAGGATAGGAGATTAATTAGATCTCACAAACGGAAGACACCATTGATGTAAAACTTCAAACGGTGAGAAGGGTGTCCATCAAAGATGACCAGTCAAGCCGGTTGATTGTTAAGGTATTTCAGACGGAAGGGGAATTTCCAGGAGGACGATGGTGGAAAGAAAACCATTACATATTTCTTTACCATTCATAGGTGACGCGCTTGCAGAGGTTGCACAAAGATTGACAAGAGCTATTGACGAGACATTTTAAACAGCCAAGCTTTCAGCTTTGTTCAAACCCTACCACATGGTATCTTTGGGATTGAAAGACAGCCTCTCGTTCTGCAGAGTCGTTTTTAGTCTATTCGACCAGCTTCTTGTGGAACAGCTTTTACTGGTCGCATGACCAGCTATTTCACTGTCCTCATCCGTGAAAACCGCCCTGCATAGTTGAGCGCTGGAATTATTAAATCACTTAATGATGCGATATTTTTACACCCGGCGCGAGCTTTTCGTGACCATTATGAGGTCCAGGGTCAGCAGCCCACGGTGGCACAGTATATTGTTTCAGGCATATCGGAAGCTGTTGCAACTGGTCTTCACAATCTTGCATAATGCTTTCAAAAACAATTTGTAGTCATTCTTCAACTCCACTGGCCAACTGTTCACCCCATTGGAACTCCTAGACCAAAAAATATTTGACACAACACACTCATCTGTTTTCGGATTAAGCTTGAAATCTCCTCAGTCCTTTTCCTCTCCAAATTTTTAATTGACTAATCAAATCCATTTGGTTTTTGTCTTTTATGTTATGTTGAAATGGGGTGAGTTCGAATTACTGAAAGAAAACTTTTCGCCACCATGTTTTTTCAGGAAGGAAATCAATGTCCAACTTGTGAAAATTAGTAGGATACGGTAGCGTGTTTGCTGATTTATTTGCATGTCTTATCATATTCGAAAAGTGAACTTATAGAAATATTTGTTGCTTCGTTTAAAACCTGACCGCAAAAGATAAGGCAGCTTTCTACAAAAAATTGGAAATTCCTTTTATGAAATGTTCTGGTGAAATGAGAAGCGGGAACATGAAATTCGTGATTTAGTTTGGATACAAAACAAACTCGACACGAAAAGTTCTCTTGCCTTTCGGTGGTGCACTCGGAAGCAAACCACTCGAGCTTCCAGCAGCAGTTCTATCTGATTTATATGTGCTTATAAAGTGCAAGTCAAGGAACAATATCCATTATGCCTTATATAATTTTTCAGTGGATTCACATAGTCTGGTTTCCTCAAATGTGCTACTAATTTGACTTTTGCGGACAAAATAGGTGTGGCGTACATAAAATGACTACCGTTGCTTCAAGTCAGGCTGATATTTAGGCTTCGCTGTAGGTTGTGGCGAAACTAACTTGGGGGTATTATTGATTCAGCAGCTTCAATGGCAGCGTGTGCAGCATAAATTGCAGTGTTGTGCTGTCAAATATAGAAATGGAGCATTTGGCGCGCGCGATTCCTTTCCAATCACTGATAAGACTTAGTCAGGTCACGTGTGTGATTTCAACGGCAATTTGAAAGTCTTAGTGAAAGAATGGTAACTTACTTGGAAAGTGGAATAAAAACACTTGAAACACTTGTTTTCCACAGAAGCTTGCTAAGCAGTATTTTAACATGCAAAAATTCGATGGAATTCAAATATCTGCTTTCATTAAATGATTAATTCACAAAGGAGTTTAATGCTTGATTGTCCGTTGAATGTTACTTCCGTCACATTTTAGGCAAAGGCTTGTTAGTATCTCCACCATCCGATGTTTATTTTGAGATCCTATCCACTATTTACGGTGCGGAACAGATGTTTGCGGTTGATTGCCATGAGAGGACCGGGAATAAACTGGATTATTTGATGCTGTTTTCGAAACAAATGTAGTTAAATCGATATTTCTTGTTTTCAGACTTTTTTTCGCCCCAAAGCTTGCGACCTTTCAGTGCATTGTATTCTTTCTTTCCACTCAGCATAATGTACATTTGTAAAGAATTCCAAAACTGGACTCGAAATCTAAGCCCCGGTTAGTTTAAACAGTATTTCCATGATTTTTTAAATTTGTACGATTAGAGCAGTTTTTCACAAGTCAAAGTAGCCCAGTAATGAAACTCATCACTGATCATCTTAGTCAAAACGAGTAATACCGAAGCACTATTTGCTTAAGAGAACCGCTATTCATAAGTAGATACTTCAGTGAAGTGGACTTATTGTGATCAAAAGTGAAATGTTTCGACAACTAGCCATTAACATAGTTGCGCCGATTGACATTTCAAAGGGGTTATAACCGGAAAAAAAGTCGAAACTGCCTATGAAGCGAAAGTAAAAAATGCCTTTCAATTTCGAAAATGAATTCTGCCCATGTACAGCGTATTTGTCTTTTCGGATGTGGTGCATTTTTGGCACATTTTATAGGTGAATTGCATTATATTCTATTGAAAGTTGAACATTTTAAATGAGTGTTTGGTGGCCGACTTCGCTTTGCTTAGTGAAATTCGAAAGAAAAGCCGATAATCTTTAGGCAACCTACCAATAGCTTCAGTTTAGAAAGCTTTCTTTTTTTTCGGAGTCAGTATTCATGCAGTGCTGTGTGTTGATTTTTTTACCTCCGCAGCACGATAAATTTAAGCTTCAAAGTAGGCAGTCTTATAGTTGGGAAAAGACTTTAATGATTTCTCACCCCGGCTTTTCAACGATTTATTCGAAGAACTAGAGATTCAATACCATTCTTATCGGGCAGTCCACTGGTTATGGTTTTCATTTCATTTGTACCGCTGACGGGAAGTACAGCCGCTAAGCAAGATTGTGATTCGAGGCCTCCGCCAAACCCTTTGGTTAAAAAACTGTTGGTGAGGCAGTGTAGAGTGGCTGAATGGAAGCCTGTCCACTTGGCATAGTTATTCTTAAACGTTTTCTTAAAACGCCTTTAACAGAACACTTCTGGTCATTTTATAGCAATCACCTACAGCACAAAGAGGAGTACGTAGCTCTCTACGTCGGCCTGAGAATTGATTTATGTCCTAACTACTTCGGATCATCTCATTTTAATGCGTCAACTAAGTGTTGAAACACGAAGATCAGTACTCTAATTCGTTTTATTACCGTTGCTAATATCCCAAAGTCCTTTTTTGTCGGTACTACGGAGACAAAGCCGTGCAACATGCATATCCTCAGCGCGTATTCCCGACCCAGCCGAAGTGTGGACGGTTTGGGAGGGCGATATTACTATAACAGTGTACTCTCAACCTCAACCTGATATACATATATCACATAAAGGCCATGAGTGGCTCTAGAGAGCCAAAGCCAATGCGACCTCCTACAAGCTTGTGGATATTTCCTCTGATACACCATAACCTGGTGAGATGCAGCTTGCAAAGTGTACGACGTATCTGCCTCATCCAACTCTTATCCTGCAGGATCAAAGATCGACTTCTAGCCAATTCGGTCCTGCAATATCGTTTTACACGTGGAGTGCACAAAATGTTTTCCAAAGAAAGCTGCGCGGTCGTTAGGGTGTCAAACAATTCAGAATTTCCAACCGAGTATTTTCTTGTGACATTTGCCCGTGACGAATCAGTCATAAAATTAATGTAGGGTTAATTCTCGTGAATTGATAAATGAAGTTCCTACGACGGAACATGAGTGGAAACCATAGATTATGCTGCTATTTCGCCGTTCTTTCCGACATATTGGGGGACGGGGGAGGAGCGTGCTGAGCATTTTCCCATCTGACCACATGTATTGTTTATGGTGCACGTTTGTAATGTCATTAGCTTTGGGATAATTTGCCTTGATTTTTTTCGTGCATGGGTTTTTCATAACGTTACGTAACTCCTTATGCACAGTGTTGTCATTTTTGTATAAATAACGTTTCTCCTTTTCTTAGATCAGCGCATTCATGCGCCTTTTATTCTATTTGAACTAATCGTTACACCTAGTTTTTCACGTATGTGTCCTAAATATTACAGTACAGTGCGTAGTCACAGGTGAAACCGCAGTATGTTCATTACAGACAAACCAATTACGATCATGCAAGATACTGTCCGTACTGTCTAACACCGATCCAGGTTTCGATCTTGGCTTTACGCTGTCTGGGAACACTGCTGAGTAAAAGTCACTGTCTTCAAGATAACCTAATGCTTTCTTTCTAATTCATATAAGTTACAATATTAACATAACCATTTAAACAAATTCATACTGGCACAAAATGCGCTTGTCAGAAGGGAGAAATGTTTTTCTGCTTGTGAAGGAACAGAAGAAAACGTAAGCGCCTTAAACACATTTCTTGTCAAGCATAAGTCATAACAGAATTCATTATAAAACGTGCTGAAAAATTTTCTATTAACTCCTCTTTTCTCAACACCCTCAAGTTTGAAGAAACGAATATTAGCAACTCTGGTGTGTAGAAATATCTGCAATGAGTATCCACCAAATCGTGGCTGATTTACAAGATGCCCAGCACCGTGATCTACTGCCTTCCATCCCAAATTACTCAGACCGGACTCTTCCAAGTCCCTTCTGTGAAGCAGTTTGCTCTGGTGATCAGATAGAAGTACCAGCATTAGTGGACTCATCTCCGATATCTATTAAATCCGGACCGTTGATCGGCACAGACCCCAGTTATCAAGAGAGTGATATTATAAGGAATTTGAAAAGTGCGTTAAGAGATTTACGGATTTACTTTGACATGTAGTCCGTTTTTATTGGTTTGATCCATTTCCACTTTTTCTTTTATTTCGTTTATAATAATAACTTAGCAATCACTGAAGTTGCATTCATTTCTTTGCTTTGACTTAATTGCAACGCTGCTGGTAAGAGGCGCACAACAAAAGTATGTATATATTTCTTTCTTTTGCACAAATATGAGCAGAGATCAGGTGCCTTCGAAATCATGTTAAATGACGAAAACAATAAGCGAGGAAGAAGAAACAAAAAGGTTCATCATATACGATAACTCCTCTGTCCTCCACTATTAAATCCCTGGTTATCCATCTGTAACGGTTATTCCTCTGTGGGCTGGATATTATCCGATTGTCCAAACTGATGTGGAGGATTGACCTAGGGATCTTGCCCGGAGACTGTGACCAAATGATTTAAACCATCAGGAGGTAGGGCGATCTTAGGTTCACGTAACCCACTGGGGACCGGTAGCTGACTAGCCAGTTGATGCGCCTTTCGAATACGACTAAACAACCTGGGTGTCTACCAAACCCCTGTACTACAAGACGGTGAGCATACACCCATATACTTCGTGCGCTGTTCGTGATTGGTCTGGTTTAGCCATCTCCTCCAGACTGATTACGAGACATCAATCAACCAGATGGTGAGTACTGAGGATTCGCCTTTGCCCTCTCAGTTCAGTAGGAACAGCTCCGTTACAATAATGCAGGGTGTAGGAGTTCCTCGGCACAGGCCGTTTGAAAAGCTGTCATTTGTGGATACTTTGATAAGCCTTCTGGGCAAGCATCGGACTCGGATCTTGAGACACCCACCTCCGACCGCGATATGGCACTTAGTGGCAGGTGTAACGAAATTCTTGTTGCATAATTGGAGGTGTAGTATTAACTTGCGCCAAGAATTGATCAGCACTGAGTGTACTGAAAAATCTTAGCCGCTAATGATTTAGTCTTATGTGGGGTTGCGCACAGTTGACATTCAACACTGCTATCGGGATGGAACTCCGAAAAAGCTAGTTATTCACGTTATTGCCATCGTCAATGACGTTTATGGGAATTTTCACACCCAGCTCCAAAACCAGACTTAATAATGCGTTATTTTCTAAACAGCAGACTATTTCGTAAATTCCACGAAAAAATGTTAAATAAATGTGTTCGCGGATTGCTTAGAAAACCGAGTGAAATACAGTGTACGTAATTGAAACATAACGAGTTTATCTGATATACGGTTTCCAGCCCTCCATTTCGTAGCTTCCTCATCATTTCTCCTGTAATTCTACATTTGTTTTTCTGCAGTTAGGTTTATGCCTTCTTGTCTTCTTAGGATTTGAAACAAATTACGAAAAGCAGATTGTTGCGTTATTTTCCTGGTAGACTACAATACCTCATTTGTTGCCGTTAAATAGCCTGTGACTACCGTTTTGCATCCTAGATCTGTTTTCAGCAACAATTATCTGAACTGAAATAAATGTGTATTGCTTCGGTAAACTTAAAGGACTTCGTGACATTCACATTAGGCTACTAATTCATGTTAGTGGATCACACTATTCAGCCGCGATATGTCCGTTTATCGGTTGGCTGGAGGCGTTCAACAACGCGGTAGCGAACAGTGAACAATGGGATCGCATTGTCATTTTCCGTCGGATCAGAAATAGGTTTGTGCAGTTAGACTCTATTCCGTTTGCGACCACAGCAGTATTCGTTTTTTCCCACACCTCCAAGTCCACTCCCTGTAAGCCTTGCAGATTTCTTCTTCCCACAGCAACACTTAACTCCGGGAGACAGTCATCAGTCATTAAGGCTTGCTCCGCAGTTTAACGCTGAGCGACGATGGAGATGATAATATTAGTGGTGTGAGTAGTTGGGAAATGAACCAGTGCATTCTAATCTGGGCCGCAGTTAATAAAACCAACCAGAGGCCACTGAATCAATCAAACGCTGCTGAACGAAGAAAAAACATAGTTGCTTTTGAGTTCGCCTAGACGGTAAAGCCGGCATATCGCAACGGTTGTCGCTCCACATCATCCACTGTACCAAGAACAATTCCAGTAATATCTCCATTTTGGGATTTTTCTTAATCTGCCAGTGCAGAACAGCGTTCATCCTATAACGGACTGATTTTGACTCATTTTTCCCGAAAATCATCCGAATTTTTCATGTTTACTTTGAAACGAGATTGTGCAGTTGTACTAACCATTTTCATTGAAGACATTCCTAACTAACCGGCTCATCATTTTATCGCAAGAGTATTAAGCAACTTCGTTGTTTTTCATGCACAGAACGACAGAACATCGTGCATACCAAAGAAAGTCCGCAATCTCTCCAACGACTACTTGAGCATTTTCAAGTCCCTATAATGGGAACGTATAACATAGCTGACTGATCGAGTATGGTTTCTACGATATTAAATTCAAAATGTTTATGAAGATATTAGTCAGATAAAATGACCCACGAGTAAGTGGAATCTGTCTATTGTACATGGTGTTTGTAAGAATAACAGAACAGTATGATGCGAGACATACTCCGTATACAACGGCAGAGTCACTTATGATGATGGTCTGTGAACTAGGGTAAATTAGTTTGAGCATAACTGAATAAAGGTTGTGAGACTGATACGCACTTTCTTGAGACTCATCAGAAGTCTGGGGACAGAGTCTCGTTATTATGACTGTGGTACCATATCAAATCAGTAACCTCATCTTTGCCGATTTTTCTTGCACTGTGTATCCTTATTCACTAAGTGACTCGGCCATGAACGGCCCAGGACCCACTCACTGAGGGCGAGAATTTGCCAACCTTATGCCTGACACTAATAGGAAGGAGAACCGCATAATGTCAACCGAGTATTCGCAAGACATGGGCCAACAAGTTGGCCTTCATAACAAGTTTACTTCACGTTCAATTCAAGTACTTAATTTAGGCACCGAAGAATGGGAATTCAAAGTCACTTTGTCAACACTATGCAAAGCTGGTGTTAATGCGAACACCGAACTTTTCCAATCACATATAGTTCCGAATCGATTTTAGGCGGATGGAAGAAACAAGAAAATAGCATACGGTTGAGAGTTCACTAGGTTTCGTACGACCTGAGAAGTGGTTATAGCAACGTCAAGCTAATGATACCTTCATTGAGGTTAGGAAAGGATATGCGAATGGCATGCCGGAATCCTATTGAACATTCTGTATATGATATTTCTTTGGTCTACTTGATTACGGGACAGACCACTTATCCTTTGTGCATGTTTAGTCAAGCGTACAACCATCGCTAAACTCTTCTCAATTAACCCAGAGAAGGTTACGGGAAAGGTGCGCGGTCAGTGAGGTAACAAAAAGCTAAATCAGGTGAGTGTTACGAACTTCATTAATGAAGACAAAGGGGCCAGCCTTTATTATCTTTGCAAATACTAGGGCTATATATGTTCAGACTAAGGTAACAGCTGATTATGAATGAACTGAAAATCAAATGTCGATACGCGAACCACGTGTAATCAGGAAGGAATGCAAATAAAAGGTTTTAGTTGTACATTTCATCCATTCAAAAATAATAAAATTTAGAGGATTTATACTCAGATTAAGTGTTGGCGACCATAGTAGAATGATTTTTTTAACCGGAACGAGTGAATTAATGAGTACAATAAAGTCCATAGATTACATATCCCGAATACCTGATGAGAGTACAACGATGATAAGTATGGGTAAAATTTTTATGGAAAGCAGTAAAGCAGAAAAGACAGCATCTGGCAGCATGCTTTGTGAAAACGTAAGGAAAACAGGAAGTTCTATCTTATATTAATGTGGATTGTTAAGTAACAGGAAAATAGGCTAAACGTAAATGTTCATTCTTTAGGTGAATTCCGCTGTCAGGGGGGATCGACGGTAACCGGTATCTGTCACTTCAGCTAGGTACATTGTTTTAACAAGAACCTTCACGAATAGATATTGTCGGTCGGGTGTCGATGGGACAGAAAATTTAAGGTAGCTGATAATCAAAATGATGAGATAATTCATCGGAATTTGTCGAGATAATCAGTTTCGTTGTGATATTCCGAATAATATGAAGGTAACAGATGTGCGCATCAAGCTGCAAAACTTCATTGAGTTTGTAAATTAGGGTAATGGGTGTGCTGTGCGACAGTCAGAGATATTTATGAAAGTCAAACAACGCTTAAAGATGGTGGTCATAACAAAGGAAACCGTAGCGGGAAACTGATTTAGGACAGTGAATGACAGCCCATCACGATTAATGATTTATCGGGATCAACTTAAGATCGTCCTTTGTAGATGAACACCAGACCTCGCCGACTAATTAGATGTGACTGTCAACACCAAGGAGGAACGGAAAAACTGTGTCACTAATGCTGATACGAATCCGATTGGGATTTGCAGACGCGCACAGAATCATCGATTACTATCCGCATAACTGTACTAGAACATTTCAGAGTTCGTGAACGTTCTCGTTTTTCCATTGGATTACGGATGTACATAAAAATAGCCTTCTTTTATTAAAATTCAAATTGATCAACGTAAGTTTTTTACTGAGGAGTAGTTCTGCGCTATGTACGCACAGTTTGCTTTATAACGCAATTTATTTGAAAAGGTTTCAGCCAGACAACAAGGTTAAGCAAAAATAAAGCATTCTGATAGATGATTGCATGATGAAGAAAAGTCTCAACTGAAGAACGCACATACCTGTATGTAAAAGTAAGTTATTTAATGACATAGCAGTCGAAATAGTCCGTGAATTTTCGATGCTCCTGTCACCCATCTCAAGGTTGGTGTCCGAGAAACTTGTCGCATGCAACCTTAATTTTTGACTGCACTCCTTTTTTGACCCACTAATTATTATTTTCAACATAAATCAGTAATTGCAAAGTGAACCTTTTGAAATTCTTGTGTCTCTATCTATCAGTCATCTTAATGATGCTTCTTTTCGCACTCAGCGAAGGTCGACGAGTATGTGTTTAGATTGACGCCCGTTTTACTGGTCATCAGGGGTATCATATGGGTGAAGGCAGTGCACAAATAATACCTCTGATTGGTCTTTGATTGTTGACGACAGTATGCGTAAGTCGTTTCAGGACTCCAACCGTTAATGTAAGAGAACGTTTACGGCAAACAATAGCTGTGCCATTTCAGCCGTAAGCCTTCAATAACCTCAAAACGTTCCGAGATCTGGCACATCTACTATCACACTATATAATCTCAAGAAGCCAGTTGAACAGTGCTGAAGTGTTAACATCAAGGTTACTAAAATCCTGCTATAAACCGGGGTGAGATAGGAGGTATCTAAGGATTGGAGTGAACTGCTGATTGTACCGATGTCCAAGAAAGATGAAAATCTTCATGAAACAGTCTTACAGTAATTAGCTTTGTTGGCATCACACTACAAACTGTTCGTGGGCATTATCATCTACGTTTTATCTACAACTCGCAGAAGGTATGCACAAGAGAATCAAGCCGTGTTTCGTCGCAGTCGGAGTTGTATTCACTAAATTCTCTCTTTGCGGCAGGTCTTAGGACATAGGCACATATCCCATAGAACCACACACTGAAGTGTGTGTCATAGAAACTGATTTCATTTATTCAATCTTTATGTGAACAACCGAAGCCGAGCTTGTGCTCACGTTGATCGTACACCCGTTTCACCTGTTCTTTATCATTGAAATGGTTATGAAGATGATCATATTGTCATGTGGTAATAGTGGCACTGATATTCGCTCAGACAGGACGATTTTGTGCTATTGGGTGAAGATCCAGTCAGGTGCAAGTTTTCCTGAACCGTCTGAACGATAGTGTGGGTATGTCTGGGATGCGTTTTGCACCTTCAAAGTGTAAAACGCTCTTGAAGGATTGGATTATCTCGAAGTTAAACCCTGCTCTTGGTGGAGAACAGCTGAGTGAGGTTAGTAGATTTAACTAGTGGGGTGGTCTTTCATCGAATGAAATGTCTTCAGGCATACAGAAGACTCACCGGTTTGAAGCATTCATAGCGACGGTATGACATCCCATTTCTACCAAAGGTCGAGCATACACAGCAACAGTGAGGCAGGTACTGATACACGGCTCTGAATCATGATTGTTGGGGCCAGAAAATAAGCGAGGTATATCGGTATTTGAACGCTGTTGCCTTTGTAACATCGATAAAGTATAGTAGGATAATTTTTTGAGCGACGCAACTCAGGTGAAAGATAGTGGGTCATATGGTTCAGTCTTAGGCAAAAGCACTGAATTTGAATGTGTGAAGATGGTTGGGATGTTTGATAAATGAAAACAGGACGATGACTGCCTCGTTTTACAATGATCTGTGAGACAGGTTATGGTTGGATGATGGGTTGAAGTGACCGGCTAGTAAAAAAGGTATGAAAACTTTAACTAGTGGTCCGGCTAGTGTGGTTGCGTTTAGACTATCTGGTTTAAGCAGAGGGTGCTGTGGGTGGCAACGAAGACCAGAGCACGTTGGTGCAATGCTAGTCGTTTTACAAACTGAACTGAGCTGGATATGTATACATATTGTTGTATATATACATAAGTATATTTGTTGATATACATGTGCATATATATGCATGTATTTAAACATGTATAAGAGCACTTAAGTCTACATATAAATACGTACTTACGTATAATTTGCGCACACAAATGAAGGCAATTCCCCTGAGCTTGTCATTTGAGATCTGTAAAATTTTGTCTTCCTCGGGAAATGGCAATCTATCTTTTTTTCTCACCCAGAATGAAAGATGTCAGCAGTATTTCGGCGATAGCAGTAATCATTTTGCACTGAAAGCTGCGGGCTTTTCACATAATCGCCAGAAATGTACAGTAAGATTTCAAATGAACGAGTGTGCACAAATTATTGGCTTTATCAAGAATTCAAAACTGAGTATTACGGTTTAAGTTACTTGAAAATGCCGATATAATCTGTTCTGTGGAACGTGTTCCTCCCGTTTGGTTGGACAGAGAAATGCAGATTGGGCGAAATGATGTTTGCTTTCAGTTTCGCGTGTTCACACTTCACATATCACAACACTAATTCACAATGTGCCAAGCTATGGTTTTCCATGTTCTTGTCCGTGTAAACAATGGTCAGAATGTACAGACACAATCCAAGAAACCAGTCTCCTTGATGAAAGGTTGCCCTCGAGCGCAGTGTCGCAGCATGTGTTAAATTTAGGTCACCGAGTTAGCTTAAAAATTGCATGCCAAATCACTTCTAGGCCAAGCTAAAGTGCACAAAAGCAGTAGTGATTCATGGACAGGAGCCTGATTGGCACTCAAAGGACATCTGTTGCGCAATTGTTTTTATCGAAATAACGACCTGTAACATTACATTCTCCGCTTCTTGTTGGTTTATTCGTGATTTTAATCGGTCTGCATGATAGTCCCTGTCCATGTCTGTTTTTTCAGCAATACGCCAGATGAGTTTTTGAACGGGTTCAAAAGCTGCTCCCTTTGGCATTCTTTAGACTTCCAGGCACGCCGAATATCACTGGTATATACAATTATATATTTTTAGAAATGAAACCGTTTGACGCACCGTTCTGAATCGCTGGCATGCACCCCTTATTATTTTATTCTTCTGCATTAAGAAACCTGCAGTGACTAAATGACATTGCTTTGAAGTGTTTGGAAACTTTGACCGAAATTATTGTCCATCGTTTGCCTTTTTGCAAACGGCCATAGCTAAATAGCTAGCTACTTTAACATTTCCGTAAGCAACTCTCGAGGCTTATCTTACGGGATAAATTTCAAGAGAACGTAGATGAGTTGTCAAGCACGAAATTTCGATAAGCTTGCTGAGATTGAGAACCTCCTGACTGTTTGGTGAACGTATACAGTCGTGCTTCTTATTCGTGAGAACTTTGCCTCACAGAAAACCCCTCCAACTTGGTGCAAATTTAGACTAAGGCTGCCGCTAATACTACTGGCATATAGCAAGGTATGTTTTAAGCTGATCAGGATGATTTGTTCGGTTTTCGTCATCGCAATTGTCTATTGAGCTAAGACATTAAACCTGCCTGCAGGTGGTCACTAATTCTATCCAGAACAACTACATGAAATTTACGCTTGCAGTTGAAAGGGTTAATAGCAAAGATAGTAACTAAATTGCATGGCTTTTGCGATCTAAACTCAGTAATTATTTACTTGACTGACACATCATCCACAGCGAAGCACTGTAGCACTTAATCAGCAGCCCTATTGGAGCTATCCGGTGCTAGATGAATACTTTGCTCATTGGAAAGTAGTATGCTGGAAATGGAACCGCTAGTTTTGGTCCATTCCCTGCCTTTTGGTCTGGAAACCCGAAATGTTCATCTAAATTGGGTTTATCAACGCCTGGTTTTTTGAAAATGACCTTCTTAGATTTCGAATTATCGCCCCTAATATTCCCATAGGACACAGTAAACAAGAGATTAAGTGACAAGTGAACAGGTTTCCAGGCATTAATAAACATGCCGTTACATCAAGTATAACTAGGACTAGCTGGAGTAAAGAAGGGTGGCGGGTGAATTGGGTGAATCAAAAGCCGCAGAGATGCACACATGGAATCCAGGCCTACATCTGAACCAGAACTACTGATCATAATCAAGTTGAATACCCCCTCTTGTGTGGGTTGTGAGAGGACCATGGGAGCTACAATGCAGGAGAGAAAATTAATTGTAATAAATATATTTTATATAATTACGTAATTATCTTGTGTATGATCATACATTCGGCAGTAAATGCTCATGGGAGCTTTCGTTTTAAAGTATAAAAATGACAAAACACCCTTTAGAGATATACCTCTAAAACGTTGGATCGATGGCACAATGCATGAGAGAACAGTTTGCTCAAGTACTGTAGCTCCCATGGCCCTCTCACAACCCACACAAGAGGGAAAAACGAAAATGAGTATGACCATTGGCGCTGGTTTAGACGTGGGCCTGGATTCCATTTATGCATCTCCATCACTCTTGACCCATCACCCGCAGCCCTCTTTCTTCACGCCAGTTAGGCTTAGTCATACGTAGGTGTAATATGGCAGCACGATTACGAATCAGCGAAAGCAAGCCTGCTCGCCTCCAAGTGTTACGCTGTATAACTTCGAATCACGCTGGAAATCGACAGCATCCTTCTCGGCAATGGAAAATATTTTTTTCATTGTTTGCCTAGGTTCTAACCTCTCCGTAACATAACTTTCGTAAACGCATCTGCCCGAAATCGAAAATTTTGTGAATGTCGTCCATTATTGTCTAAATATTTTTCACTAATTGAATCTTATGTAAAGGAGGTCATTTATCACGCAGTGCCTTGTATTCTTGACAAGTTCCAGGACATTCCTGTCTGACTTGCTGAGTGCAGCTGACTGACAGATGTTCTTAATCTCGAAATTTTTCTCTCAGTTGTGTGTCATATCACTATCAGATTGACTCCAGAAACTGTCCCGCTAAATTAGAAATGTGTCAATTGCGAGTGACAAACTGCGAACTTTAGTTAAGGATAAAATGATATAGTTGGTTTTGGTCTAAGTTAGTTCAACTCCATGATCAAGTCACTTTGTTGATGATTTGCCCGTCTTGTGTAGCATGACTCGCGAAGAAAGGACAAAATTGTTTAAAATCGGGACATTTTAACATTTCTGAAAATGTTTGCGGCCTAACAGTGCCTCTATTTGGTTGGTTCTTACAAAATGCGAATTTACACCACTTTCCTGGAACGAATCACGAAGTTCACTCATCGTTCTTCTAGTTGCTTTAAATTCACAGGATCTTCAAGAAAATTGTGGATCCTGTCCCATTTTAAATTGTTTCTTCGTGATCATTCATGAGCCTTAAATTTTTTCCTTGGATGGAGAAGTTCATGTTTTTTCACTCAGCAAAAATAGTTCTTTGTGAAAACGAAATGCCAAGTCCAGCCCAGGCCCCGAAAGTTTTGATTTCCGGCTGTGCAAATAACGGCATGTATCTACCCCTACGGATTTTATTGAAAATGTTAAGGTATGGACACTTCTGTTTCTCCGGCCACGTAAATTTTGATGTGTTAAATGCGCCATGGTTTAATTATTGGCAGATTGATACTGTCGCTAGCGGGGCTAAATTGTTCCAAATTAAGTGCCGGGTGACTTATTTGATAACGAGGAAAGCAGCATAACAGGATGACATGGCTTGCCGTCTTCAGGTTTAATCTGACGGACTTTCTGCTAACCTCTGTGGCCACCTAAAACATGAATCCATTGGGTTCATTGCAGCATAGAGTAACTGTTTATTTTTTGTCTGTCAGCTGATATTAATTAAATTTCCACATGGATTCCATATGAGCGTAAATGTATGCCGACCCATTTTGATCCGCCATTCTTCCTTAATTCAGCATATTCTTTTCATCCTTATAGGTTGTCGACCTGATTCACTCGGTCTTCATCAGCCGCTTGTGATAGTGCCACTGCCCCGATCTCAGTCGGAGCAGGTTCATTCTGTGCAGTGCGAATCAAAACTCTCACAGGCGGACCAATTGGCTGTTCTCTTTGATGTGGTTCAAGAACAATCGGATTGGGAAAGTACCAGATTGTGTCAGGCTTCCTCGGTACATTCCACACATTCGGAGTCGGATACATTTACACTCGTGTCTCATGCACATCGACTACCGGCACGAAAATATTCAGCTCCATCGATAACAACAAAAAGTATCCCCGAGGTGCCCGATTACTTACACTGTGTTATGAGCACGACTTCACCTGTCACCAGTTTACGATCGCAAAGCTCTCAGTCAGTATCAGAATACCACCGCTGCCTTGGACCGGATAGCCTCAGCCTACAAATGCGTGATTCGCCGCTAAAGACAGATTCATTGCGTTCCTTTCACCCACATCCAAAAAAATACGATGGAAGTCTTTTACAATGTTACGACGATCCATTCTATGATTACGAAGTGGAACGGCATGTGAGTACCGAGGCTAGGGGGAAAATCCCAGACATTTTTCTACAATGAATCCCATTCTGTTTCTCAGTATAGCTTTTGCGATGTACCCAGTTTTCACAGCGACCCTGATCCCGTAAAATGATAACAACCACATAGAACTCCATTACTATTAGATAAGTTTATCTATATAGTTCTGCGCTCAAATAACAACAATTAAAAAACGAAGAGCATAATTTACGCAACACTATGATGGTCTATTGACGTAACCAGATTAGCGAGTAGGCGTCGGAAATGAACGAAATTATAGGGATACTTTAGTGGTGTGACTCTTTGACTATTTGTAGAGAAAGTCGTGGGTAACAATTGCACCTTTAACTAACCTAATGTGGAGACTGAAAAAGCATGCAGCCGAGCCCATGGGAATGAGATCGGTAAAGTCATAAATATTTTTTTATTGAAGTTTACTGGTACACCTGAGATATTTAGTTTTGCCGAGGCCCTTGCGTTTTTGTTTTGCGTGTGAAAACATGGCGATGAGTTCAGTGACAAGAACATGGGCCGCAGAAATAGCACTAATGTTAATATCAGCTGTATTCAAAAGGTTTTGCTTGAATAAACGCAACCAGTGTGATCGAGTTGGAAAGTTTCGGAAATTTAGAGAGGATGAAATTTTTGTTTTTGTGCACACCATATCAGAAAATTACATAAATTCATGAGTCGTTGGTAAACCTATTTCGCACATATTGGGTTACGCAAAAAAGAGAATATTATGCCCATTTTGTTCTTGCCCAATTTGAAAGTTGCTTATGTCTATCCCTTGAAAAATCCTTTTTTTCCAATGGAATGTGACCTAAAATAATGAACGGAATTTCCTCATTCTCTTTGACCAGTCTTTTGCACAACACGCGAGTGGGTGAAAACGTTTAAAGGTAAAGGTTTGGTGAATGTTTGTATGTGAAGCTTTCCGAACCATTTCCAAGACTGTATTTAATGCCTTATAAAATAGCATTAAATCAAGGTCTTTATTTGAATTCCGGAATTAATTCTGATACAAGTCTGATATTTTGATCAACGGTGTTCGAGTGCAGCTTGTGAATGAGATCAGCACAATAGGAGACAGTTAATCGGATATCTATCTTAAGAAAGCAAGCTCGTTAGCTGAAGCGCATTTGTTTGTTACGTTTTGGGGGAAATAAATTCGCCTTATTTCCTTTTAAACATTTTGCATTCCTCTGATCCATTACGTGGACACAGTGAACGAGAGTATTTTATTGTGGATAGAAGAAAGCTCAACACAGCAACATCTAGGGATCAGCTGGGATTTAATGTTCCACATCCCAGATTATAAGATATATTTTTGTGGTAAAATTTCAAGAGAAATTGCCCACATTTTTTTATTCTCATCTAGTTCATATCATGGAATACATAAGTCAGCCGGGAATAACAGGACCCGAAGGTACAGTCGGGATAAATGTATCAGCGTTTTGTATTGATAGACGAAGTAAAGCCACATTTTGGTTGATAGAGCGGGTCAAAAAATGGATGAACACTACTCGTGAGTAGTATACTGCTTGCAATTTTGTGATGACGTTGGTTACCCAGTGGACATTGGCTGCCATTTTTTGCCAGGTGATATCGTAGGTTAGTGCCATGGTTTTCGCACTTTCCAGTTAAACCATTTTAGAACTACAGAACAGGCAACACTTGGCAGTTAAGTAAATTAAAGAAACAAAGATAAACCTAGATAAGTGGTGAAAACAAGTGACCCAATATTCAAGTAAGTTAATCATTTGAATCTACCTATAAAACTGGACCCATCTCACGCTTCTGTGAACATCGCTTCCGCGTTCGGTATGCTGCTGTCAGATTCTGAGATTTTTCCAAAAAACCAGCTCATTATATGAAAGGTTAAACTCTGCGAAATAAGATCAACGAACGGTTTTCAGTGCCCATCGGTTTAGGCCAATCTGCAGTGTGCTTCGTTTAACCGTTAGCTTTCAAATATTTCAGCTGTACATATACATTTATTTTTCCAATTCTAGTCTTTTTTAGGAAAATTAATCTGATCCGAGTTGCCAATTTACAAGCATTCTACTCATACCAGTGGATCGGCTCTCTCGGTGTACGTATTATTGGGGACAGCTGATGATTGAAAAAAATGCCAGTGATCGGTTCATAATGTGGCAAAAAAGTATGAACTCCCTGATCATATGAAGTAACTTGGGATTCATTTTGGAGTTGGAGTTCACACAAATCCCCGACGAGGTAGCTGAAAACATAGAGCCATTTGGCTAATTGCTTCAGTCATCCAAAATGTCTCAGCTTCTGTGTAGCTCTTTTCACATATGATGTCATTATTTTTCTTTCATTATTAGTTGATTCTCCTAGTCAGTAGTCTACATCAGAACACTTATGTTAACATTATCAACTGTTAAGACTGGAACAAATAGATCTGCGCAATAGCTGCATTTGGAATCCAAATTTCACACACAGCGTTCAACAACTTTCGAGAATTAAAAATAAGAGCTTTCATCGCCATTAATTTTTAAATTTATCCAAGTGTGATACTAGCAATCTAACCCAGAAGTTACGGAGAAAACAGCAAAAATGCTGGATGTTTTACTCAAAACAATATTACCGTGAATATTGTACTTTTTCAAAATTCTACAGCGAGGATGGTTCAACTGAAGCGTCAGCTAAGCAAATCATAAATAAAATGGACGAATCCTCCGGGTTACAGGCTTTTATCCAACGTGAAGTTTTGACGATCACTTTTAGAGAATATCGTAAGGAAATAGAAGCAGTGTCGAAGATTTCGGTTTCGATTCATATGGCAATATGAAAAGAATCCGACAGTTCTTTCTGTGAAGGCTAAGGCACATTCACAGCAAAAGTTCTCTGAAATGGTTATTTCGGGTTCAGCATTAGTAAAGGCTGAAAAAACTATCGGTGGCAGGAGTGGAGAAGTAATCTTCATAACACTTGTGGTTTTGCGCTTTCAGCGTGCTGCAGTATGTTTAAGTTCCAAACGTGCTTATATTCAACGCACACAACGCCGCTTTCGAAACGTATCGAGAAGCGATTAGTAGCTCTATCCAATTTGGCAGCCAAGAGACTGGCATAGCAAGCACAAAACACTATTACCCCGCCACAATTTTCTGCAGTTTTTGTTGAAACGAATAACTCATGATACGGAATTTTGGTAAGCTGCTGAGTGGATCCCTCGTCACTTTGGAAACAACAGAAGAAAATCGAGTAATCGCATTTCATATGCTTGAACGGTCCAAACTACTATTGACCCCATTTTGAACGGTTAACAAAACAACCAGCCTGTTTAGAAAAGAACGATCTGACTGCACGGTATCGATCAGACTTGGGTCCTACATTTGCCTAACGGTGTCGCCTTCAAAGTTCTGCCATTTGTTAGTTTTGGTTTACTCTATTTTCGTCACTCTGCGGAAGACTTTCCCACGTGCAGATGGGCACTTTATCACTATATCAGGGACATTTTCAGGATACCAGTTTGCAATCTTTATTAGTAAGCGGTGAAACATTTCGCCGATTTCCCCAAGCTCTGCAACTATCGACACCTTGAAGGTATCAATTATGGGTATTGTAGATAATATCTGATTCCTGCCGAGTAACAGAATGATGTATGTGGAGCGCGCTGGTAACACCGTTCTGCTTGTTTTCAACACCCAGAGAACTCAGCACTTTTAAAGGGCAGGACGCTTGAAGTTCTTTAGTGCGAAGTGGACGGCGCATCAACGAATTATAAATTCTCTTTACAATTTTCGGAAGCCTTTGTTGGCGCTCCTATTAAGCAGAAAGATAGAGATTGCTGAAAGTCGCTGTGGAGTTATATAACTAGAAATAACTGGATGGGGGAAGAGAAACCATACGGATCGCCAAGGCCAGACTAAATATCTCGCACCTAAATGTTTTGTCTCTGAAGCTCAAGATGTGCAATTCCGCTCTGTGGCCTGAACCGTTGTATGGTTACAAACCAAAACAGCTGTTGCTTCAAGACATCTGCCACCTGTTTGAGTTTAGCATCTATCACTTACGTACTGTTTGCCTTCTTCTGTGAAAATAATACATAAGCAAGACAAATGGCTCACTTGAGTGTCAGGAGGAACTGACTTCTATATAGAAATGACCACCTCCACTGGAGAGAGTAAACATTAAGAATGCCAGTCCAAAGATATCCATTCCCATTGCATTTGCTCCTTTCAGCGATACTGAAACGAAAATGGAAACCAGGAGATCACAGGCTGTTGACAGTGAAGAAACTAACAGAAAGTCTGTTTCTGGTAGGTCCCATCTGGTTGCCAGCAGGAATTACAACGAAAGCTGGCTAGTAACAAACATCGAAATGTCACCAGACAGACTTAGGTTGCAGCACTCTATTTGCTTTAGAGTAGAAGAAAAATGAAAAAAAAACAACAAAATACACCCCTCTATTTCATTCGTTTTCAAGGTAATTCCATCTAATTCTGTTGATGGTGCCATGTTATCATGGCTTATAGCCTAGGATGAAGCAACTGTAAACAAACGCACATGTGTACATCCCGTGAAAAAATTTTTCCAACCCTCTAAATTTTCTAAGTATCATCAATTATATGGGGATAAAAACAACTATTTTGGTTATTATAGAGACAGTAGCGCAAACAGCCAAACGAGTTCTCAATAATGTGATAGTTGCTAAAATGAAATCATAACAGAAGGCTAGAAGGGACAAAATGGTCTTCCTTTGGTTGTTATCCCGTCTCTAGAATATTGACCGTCTGAATAGATGTGGGGCGTGAAACTTGACACAGCCTTCCATAAAACACCTGTTTTAGCTTTTAAAACCATTAATCGCATAAGATATCGTCCGGTAGGGTGTTACTGGCGGAATCACAGAATGGAATTGTGGTTGTTTGATACCGGAGGGGACGAATTTATTCTCCATTTCTCTGTTATGGCCGCTTGTGAGTCAGATCTCATTTAGTCCATTAGACACGTTGCTTTTCTACCTCGTGTGTCCTGCATTCTTGACAGGTTTGGGCAAGTTGAGGAGTGAACAGATGCTCCATATTAGGTTATCAGCATTATTGTTCAGCTTATAACAGCAGGGCACGGTCCAGCCATCAATACGTGTTACACGTTGCAATAGAAAGAATAAATATACAAGGTGGATAAGGACTGGACCAACAGGAGTAGTATGAGAAAAGAGCATCTTAGTAGTCAGCAGACGGAATAAAGTCTAACTGCACAAACGCACTTATTTCAATCTTTCTGGTTCGAAATGACACGGTCACAACTATTCAAGGTTCGCTACCCTATCCCTAGATATCATTAGTCAACTGGTCGACAAGCCTTTCGGATCCCAATCACGAATGACATACCTACTTCACCCAAGTTCGCCGTGCATTTTTATTCCACGCTACTATGCCAACTTTGACCTCCACGGGAATTCTTACACTCGGTGAGAGGAACGGAAGTATTGCACGGCGCGGCCGACGATTGTTTGTCATGCGCAACGTTACTCAGCCAACAAAGGATCTAAGTTCGATGCTCTATAATACAGTACATTCTGAACCGTTACTCAATACTAGACTTCTAACCTATTCACTGCTCACTGGGTCATTAGGTCCGGTTCTGATGATATTACGCAAGCATGGATTATCAAAAACCTCCAAGCGGTGAACATCTTTAGCATGGAAAGTCCATATCTCGCAACCAATCAACATGCACTGTGGCCCAAGGCACAAGACCTTTCAACTTCAGTGAAACATTAGGTTGGCGTTACAGGTGCTTTAGTCTAGCATATGCCTCTAGAACTTTTGATAAATGTCCGCTCGCCTCAACCATCGTGCTACCATTCTCAGTCACGGAACTACTGAGGTAGATTGAGCGGTCAAATTCAGTTACTTCTTCCATGTCCATTGTCTTACTCATATTTGCTAACCTCCAGTCCTGCAACACCAATTTACATCTAGAAGTTGCAAAGCACACACTAAAAGGCGCTGCCGATCTTGTCAGTCTGCCTTTTGCAAGTCTCGCAGGTTCCGTTCCTTCCAAAAAGCATAAGAGGGACGTCTGCGTAATCTAAGCCACCACCCTTTATTTAGCAGTTCGACACCCATATGATGAAGACCTGCTAAAACATCCTGCATTAACTGGTCGATGACGAAGCTAAGCAAAAATAGATAGATGGGGCACCTTTGTCAAATGCATCTGCTCGTTTCGAATGAAGTTGTTCCTTCAATGAATGCGCTTGCAAGACCACATGCACACAAGTACAATGTTCCCAGTTGACACTCTGCCGGCGTAGGACATTGAATAGAACTGCTGGGTCGATTGGGTTAAATGTGCATTTCAAATCAAGCCAAACTAAGATTGTCAGGTGACTGCACGTTTGCCGTGTTTCAAGTGGCTTGCGAACAGTGAAAAACTGGTCAATGCGACCTCGACGCGGACGTTGCTCCCACATGTGTCAAACAGCGCGCTATTATTGTCGCTAAAATCTTGGTAACTGTCGGAATCAACCTGATCCCGCAGTGATCAGGAAAGTAACGGCTTGTGCCTTTCTTGAAGATGAGTACAGTAAACGGCTCATCTCGCGATAACAGGATTTACTTCTCATTCCAAATGCCGCGAAACAAGTTTTGCAATTGTAAAACTTACCTTGAGAAAGACTACCCACGATAGTCGAAACGTTGGCGCATTACATTTACCAACAACGCTGTTATTAACATTACATCATTCACAATTAAATCCAGTACATGGCGCATCGATTTTTCGATACACTTCTTACATCGTTTGGTCCTGAAGCTTAAATAGTCTTGGATTGTTATCTGATTCGAGTGTTTATTCCATTTCTTCTATTTTAACCAAGCGGTTTTGACGGTCCTCTTTAGGTCTTATCGTCCCGTAACATCGTTGGCTGCCTTGTTCATCTGCTTACAGTTACAAAGTTGGTGTTTTTGCTCTGTCTTACTGAGCGGTTCTTATGACATCCAATATCTTTGATAGGCATTGGAACTTGATCCTCAGGAGAACCCTTCTTCTAAGTGCATCATTCGCTTATTTTGAGCTCAGTGCTAGTCTACACTGTCGTTCGTCAAAATCTGAATCCGTCTCAGTTTCTGTTCATAACTGGTGTGAACAGCCGAATCAGCGAGAAGCTTTACTGCTAACCGAGTTTCCTTTTGCGTCTGTGATGAATGGTCTGCAGCAAAAATCGCAGTAAAGCTGATGTATTCTCTGATTCTACATGCATAGACCAGTAGGATCTGTTTTGGTCGAAAAGACTCCAAAGGTAGCTGACTGCTGTCTGATCAATTTGACTGAGATGACTGACGGAGTTAGTGTGCCGTCGTCATACTTTGCGAACAGAGTCGAAAATTTGCACTAGATAGGAGTGAACGCCTGCCTGCACAAAATTGTAGAAGCCTGGTCCTGTTATCTGTACGCAGAACAGTTAAGTTGAATTCCCACCTAAACGAGCTTCTGATGCACTAAGTACGCGTTAACTCACAACTCAAGCTATTTTATCTGTTGATGTGCGAATTAAATATGTTGACGAGGTATTAGGCGCAGTTAGTTGAATTACGCTGCTCGAAACCTTTATTCGTGCTTCACTGATACAGTAAATATCAGTAGCCTCTGACTCCAATGTGGACGCTGGGCATGCCCGTTGACCTGCGGATATATGACTACACTCTAAAGAAGGTCGAAATTCAGAGACTGACGTCGTTTGCGAAAATTGGGGCTCCGAGAGTGAAACTTATTTGTGACTGTAGTTGACAGTGAATCGTTGCAAGTTTCGGCCATGTTATACATTGGGTTATCGTAATTATAGAATAAAATGGAGAGGATTAGAAACGGGAGATCATTTGAATAAGAGATGGAAACAGTGCGTCCGTGACTTATATCATTTTCCGGGCGCCTTCGCTTTTATTCAGTATGCGAAAGACTTTTCCAATAGGCCATGAGGAGCGACTTACCTAAGTCGGCCAATTTAAGACACTTTCATAGACCTTAAGGCCACCGGAACCATTCCCCTGTGTAACTGAAACTGATCAACTAAAGTGTGATTAAAATTTCAACGTTGCATTCTCCACCCTAGCCATTTCACGTGAAGTGGCTTCTGGTCAAGTCCAGAGACTAGAACGAGATTGGCTGATGGACGATAGTGGCGGTAGCGTTCTTCAGTCGACAAGGTGCTGAGTCGAAATCTCGTGCCAAGCTTTTACGGTTAAATAACCGGTCCATCCACTGTCATATAGCTTTATTCATATAAAATCCCAGGAGGTAGGATATTTTCGTCTTAATTTTGCCTTAACGTTATCACTAAGCCTTAGTAAATCTATCGGTCACGCTAATCATTTTGGTTGCTTTGACAATAGTACAAATCTCGCGGTGGTTTTGATTTAAAATTTTTCTCATTCCCAGTTTATGTGGATGACGACAAACATAACCCAAAACCCCAGACAGACTAAGAATTGCTTTTTCCGAATAGTATTCTGACGTGAACAGCGGGTATTCTCTCTGTTTTATTGACAAGGTGCGACGATTAAGTCGTTGTGTAAAAATCCAATACCTGACTAAGGCTCGGAAAATATCGATTAGTCTATATAGCTTTTCGTGAAAATAGCATTTCACACAGTGCGGTCGGAAATAGTTTCTGATTAATTATTGTTGACACTCGTTGTTCCTCTAAGATTTTGAATCCATTCATTCACGCCATATTCGTTGTTAAGTATTTCCATATTACCAGAGCACCCACTCCATTTATTCGACCGTAGCCTTGGTTGGTGTTGACCAAGTATACTACCTGTCTAGGTTTCCCCACTAAAGGAAACAGCTGAAAGTCATATTTGATTTCATTCTGCTCAGTCAGAAATATTTTATACCGTTACTCCGTGCGCTTTGAAATCGGAAGTGGTACAAAGGAACATTTAGAAGTGTGAGCCTGATTTTCTGTTTTTGGTTCTGTACGCAGCAGACATTCCTCATCAATGACCAGTACATATCCTTTTAAAATCATGCAGTCATATAAGTATAAATGTATACGCGCATTCAGTCCTTTTTGTTCAACTGTCGATCAGCTAGACAGATAATTGTAGTTTGTAAATGATTTGGTGCATCACCCCAAAAAAATGCTTGACTGCGCAGCATTACTGTTATCAAAACGCCTTGTCAATATGAAACAACGGTTTTTTTCGTTCTCAATAGTGCATATAGTTAACTGACACAATAGATCCATTTGTATTTTGTTTTCCTGAAATTGGATCAGCGCAGATTGTGTCTGTCGAATGACGCACTTAGTGACACCGCATTTATGTACCGAATAATCAATTAGACAAAGTGCAACCACCTTCTCAATGAGGGTTGAGAATACCGAAGAGAAGAAATCCAAGCCTACTAAGCAAATGGACCACTGATTTTACCCTTTGTGAATTTGGTTGTCTTATTTGCTGTGGTTATACGAAAACCGTACGCTGTTTAAATGTTTCGTTCGCATGTTATATCAGAGTGAAAGTAAAGCGTTTCTTCTACAGAGATTCAGGTTGGTATTTCGTGGCCATTTCCTGCAGATGATTCGTTTCTGTTCGTTGTCCATCCAACGGTATACTGGCTATTTCCCCGCATATCGATGGTATTCTGGGCAATAAATTACCATTACCCTTAATGATAACGAAATTCCTCCTTTTCACATTTCCAATAGGCATTTTTGTGCACTTTCTGGTTAGCGTTTAATTGCCTATGAATACTAAGAATCTCTTCCTGGAATTGGAACTAAGTTGTATCCTACACTTAAAATGCCACGGTAAAATCGTAGACTGAAATACAACATTCGGTACATTTGTGAATCGAGAAATCGGCCAACTGCCACTAGTTCGTCTAAAGTGTTTTTAAAACCTGGGGAAATTCCTTCTCGTCTTTCAACACGGACTAGTTTCGGTACATAACTAAGGACGGGAATAGAAGCAGTAAAAATGAAATTGAAAATTTCTATTTTGCGAGAAGTGTTCAAACTCAAACATTAACAGGATCCATGTAGTTAAGGGGAACCTGGAATTCCGGGATCTTTGATTTTTTGTTTCTACTGAGGCAAAAACAGTTTTTGGTGCATGATGTGTTACGCAAATACTGAATAACAGTTTAAACGTGAACACTGGCTGTTTTGCTTAAGGTTTAGCTATGGTGATAAACAGTTTTTCAGCATTAGTTTAGCTGTAAAGCGTCATGCTTTATTTCAGAAAACTAAGGTTCAATATACGGGGATTGTTTTTAAACAAGCAAACTTCAGTGGACCAAAATAATAAACCTACCCGATTTTTTCTTGAGTATTTTCTTCATCAAAATCGTTAGTTCCTTGTTTTCCCAATATTTTATATCTGACTCCAATTTATTCGACTGACCGTTTAGAAATTGTGGTTTCACCCAGTTCCAGCCAGGCAATTTTGATCTCAAACGCTACTACTAATTTAATACAATTCCACCAGGGAAAACCATTTTTCTTGGTACTAGCCATGCTATTATAGCCTAACATTGATTCCTTTAACGTGGAAATCCTGTGCCAATGAAAACTTCGGCCTTAAGATATCTGCTAATGAGCTAGCACATTAAAGTTGATTCCCGATTCTCAGCCAAAGTCAAGATGTCATATTCCAATCTCAAATAATCACAACCAGCCAAACGACTTGAGTCTACCCGTTCATTACACTTATTGCGTATCATATTACTACTGACGAATCAGGGTAACTAGCCTCTTTTGCGAAAGAGAAGCATTTGCGATCAGCTTGAATCCTGACATCCATTAAGCTCGCATAAAGTGCTCTAGTTTTTGTATCCACGGCAAGACCGCTTATTGAGAACGGAAGGTGAATTCGCTGAGCATCAGAAAACGTTCTTCTTGTAATCACTTCGCACTATTGGGGCGATTCTCCAGTGGGTAAACATTTCATTCCAACGTAATCATAGCGGATTGTCTCGGCATGTCTATTATCCTGATCAAAAACCAACTAAACTGCGGCGATTCTAATAAATAAGGTGGACAAAAATGCCTAGTCAGAAGGGAGTAAATAGCGACCGGCTAAATTAACTGACATACAAGCGAGTGTTGATCGCAGAAGACCAAATTAGAGCATCTGTTTCTGGCTACCATACAAGCTTTTTGTGTCTGCTCAACTGGGCTGTCCTCGCAGAAGCTGTTGGAAAGGGGAGATAGAATCGATGGGATCCACGACATGCCTAAAAGCGATGTTTGAAGACTATAGGTTGCAGTCAGTGATGCTCTTGCATTCGAAACCTTTCTTCTTCGGTATAGTTCCTTGACATTTTATTTCCGGTCGAATTTTTACTATTCCGGCTGTTGTCTTCTTTGAGCAGATGGGAAATCCGTTGATATCCTAGACGTCAGCTGCTCTGTTGGATATCCACAAATCTGTTCCGCTGAATTTCACATTGCATAAGGGTTTCACAGTTACCCGAATCAGGCGCCGCTTTCAGAATCATAAAGACAGATATCACTCATCTAAGGAACGTGGACCGATATTCTTGTATCTATTGCAGATTGAAGACTTTGTCAATACAATCAAGACTGGGTCGGAAACCTGTTTGATTCTCGTGCATACACCTTCTGTAAACATTCATCGGCAATGCCGAATGTACGTTTTCGGTGGATTCGCCCGATTCTAGAGCTTCCGCTTTTGCCATTCGGTTGAAGGTCGGTTTGTTCGACGCGGTTTGCTATCTTGTATATTTTCGTACCGGTAGGGATACAATACCGCCACTGATGTAATAGACAGCACGCATAGCATCTTCTGTCCCAGTCTTCTTTTCCCTTCCGGTTGAGGGAACGTCATGGGTTCATGACTGCAGTAAGATAGAAATCATGCTCCGTTGCTGCATACCAAAAATTGCTTAAGTCGTTCACATTTAAACGATCCCCTAGAAGATTTGGGGAACAGGTATAATAGGGACGGGCATCCAGTTAAATATTCTGCGTGAAACAAAGTCTACTGGGACATGTATTTTGCTGAACAAAACGTTCCAGTACATAAGGTTCAGTGGTCCCTCGATGGTAATAAATATTGTATTAGAATCAGCAAGGCCAATGATTCAGACAATGTAAATCATGGGTGCTGCTTTTGGTTTACAAGTCTGCAGACGAAATTCAAAACCATCGGTTTATTTTTCAATGACTGAATTAAATAGGCAAAATACGTTGTTTTCGAATTCGCGAAGTAAATAACAGTCGTTTGGTCAGAGCACGTGAATGTTCCCTTGTGTAATTCTATTCAAATCAGTCATTCAAAGTAACTGTGGTCAATTTGGGAGGGTGATGGACACAGGCGTCAAACTAAAATAAAATAGAATATGGCTGCATTTATAGAGCACAGTTGAGTGTGCTTTCAAGCCAATTAAACTGATTTGAAGGAAAACCACCCTACTCAATGCAACACGTTCACTAGATTTACAGCGTACCGCAAAGTGAGGTTATTTTCAGAGAAATCGTCGCTTTCACCTAACGTTTATTTCCTTAAAAGTCGTAAAAAAGTTACGCTATCTAGCTTTGTTCTGTGCATACTTCCTCTTAGTTTGAGACAGTAATAAGGTTTACACCAGCACCACGAAACATTATTCACACGTTGATAAGCATGCTTCGAGTTCACTTTGGATTTATCTGTCAACTGACGGTCAAGGATATGGGGTTGGCGGGCGATAATTTCAATTGCCAGATGACGGCTGCCTCATGCGAGCAAAACTACTTGGAGAATCACGTTCTTGAATTATTAACTAGATTTAGTGTAATAATCCCCAATATCTCATGAAATGGAATAATTTCGTCGTGCTTTGGATTCCGTGGCAAGCTAGGTCTTTTGTAAGCAGCAATTACTAGCAGTGCATTTTAGAAAGTTCAGGAATTCTTGGAACCATTTGCTTCGCAAGTTGCTTCTGTTTGCATTATTCTTTGATATTTTTCCAATTCATTTTCAAAGAAAATGTTTTTTTAATGATTTCGGCCTGAAGTTACTTTTTGTCACTTTCATTCAGGTAGGACGAAGTAGTCTCCCAATACTCCTTGATGGACTAGTGTCAGCTGTGTTGTAGTGAGCTAGTATTTCAGTCGGAAAAGTGAATTAAAGAGTTAGTGATTCAAGACGATGATCTTTTTCCTAGCCACTCTCCACTGCCTTTGGAAGAAGTTTTCACCAGAACCAAAGGCTTTGTTTGAGAACCTCATTCTTTTGCACAAACGACAAATACCATACTGCATTGCCTGTTGCGCAGAATAGTCAGTATTGCGCTGCCCATTGTTTTCGGCAAGATGTATAGTAATGATTATGCTTCTTCCCAGAGCTACAATTTTGGACAAATCCAATGCTGACTTTTGAGTGAAGCATCTGGGCCAAAAGCTCTCGAAAAGTTTCCCATGGAAAAAGCCCTTTCAGATTGTGGAAAGCAACAAAGCATCACTGGTCCGAATAAATACAGTATCCCTTCTATAAAAAACCTACCAGCCGTCGCTCTTTCTATATACGGACCAAGAAAAACAATAAGAACTGCAGCTCGATGGAATAATCTGACGACAGCACTAGTGAAATGACGGGAAGTGTCTTGGATGCATTAGGTAAGCTTGGCTTCAAGGTCCAATTAGAAATTGTGAAACTTTAAAAAACATACACCGTGCTTTGCTAAAATGCGCATAAACGGTACCATTTGCATACTGACCAGTCATACATCAGATACGTCCTTCTCTCGCTACTCATTTCGATTATCAGCGCTCGTGGTCGCTCTGGATCTCAGTCAACATTCGCTTGTGCGCTACTTGGTTCTCATCAGCAGTCGACTGAAGTGTTGCTGTTTGTTTGATGTATGTGTACAAATCCACTGGATGCAGCTCTGGAGAGGCCAAACGGAGGTCCTACCGAGACCTAGCACAAACGAAAGGTGCATGCGAGATAATTGCGATGATTTTGGTTCCGCTAAGGGTCGTTTTGATCAAATCTCCATTCTGCAACAAATACTAGAATGTAGACACGCTCCGTAGATAAAGGATTTCTGTCTTTCTTAATCCGAAAGCGGCGATCAACTCAGACGGTTGTGAAATTCTATTGCGCCGTTTCTCATTGAGTGGTGCTCTAGGGCAATTTACTTCACTTATCCAATGTATGTATTCGACCATCTAAAACGGAGTTCGTGCTTGCGGCGATCTTTCATCCCAGTTCATCACAAGAAATGCCGTTCGTCAAGGTTGCTCACTTCCACGTTTCCTTCCCAACTTAATCCATGAAACGATAATAAAAATTGTCCTTTCCTCATGTGAGAACGATGGTACTAATATTTACAGGAACTTGAAACTGTCTTAATAAGATCACATGAAGGATGTTGTGGAACTGAGTGAAGACCCAACTAAATTGCAGTGCTCTCTCGATCGTCTAAACGATATAGTAGGTAAGTCTGATATGCGTTTTGCAACTTCAGAGGGCAAAATCCCGTCATGGGAGTGAACTGGCTCGAAGTTAACCCTGGTTCTTGCGCAAGAGGATATTAGAGTGGTTAGGTCGCAATTGGTAGTCGTGTATCACATTAGGTGTCTGTGCACATCCGAAAGGCTCGATTGGCATTCATCAACTCTAAGTATTAGAATTGGTGGTATGACATGCCGTCGATGCTGATACATAGCTCTGAAGCATGGTCGTTGGGAAGATGTGCGAAAACTTTTGATGTTTGAACACAGTTGTCTTGGTAGTATTGGTGGAATGTAGTGGGAGAATTTTATGGATAACTTAGTGGTTAGGCGAAGGACAGTAGGTCATAAGGTTCGGTCTTAATAACAGGCACTGAATGTGAATAGGTTAAAATGGTTGGGATCCGTTTTGTGCATACCCACAAAACGATGACTGCCTCGTTGTACAGTGAACTCCGAGGCAGGTGATAGTTGTAACAAGCGTTTGGGCCGCTAGTCGATGGTACTGGAAAAAAATGTGAAAAAAAATGTAACCCGTGGCCTGGCGCTTATATGCCTAGCGAGACTGCCACCATCGGATCTACCTCATCCCTGCATGCGGTGATTGGAGACGTCATAAGATGTGGCTTATTTTCGCAACGAGTGACCTTCTTGCATTCGAAGCCTTTCTTTTTCTCTATAGTTCACCCAAGTTTTTTTCTTGTAGGCCTTTCACTACTGTTCGTTCATCTTTTCCTTTTGGTTGACTGATTCTGTGAAGTCGCTATAGAATCCTGAACTTGTGTTGCAACGTTTGTGTTTCACGTTGCGTTCTGAATTTCACATATTCCTAATTAATCCTTGAAAAATCTCGTATTGCTTGACTGTTTGAGAGCCCACTTCGGTCCACAATGTGCCGAAAAGTCAACGAGTAATGAAAAGTATTATATGTAGTGTTTTTTCCTGGTAAATAGCACGACCTGATGGAAATAGTTTTCAAGTTGTAGATGTTTGGGTCACCGCAGCTTACCTTTTTCACGTTTGATTTTACAGGTTGGGGTACAACGGATGATATCTGATATCACTGCTTAAAATGAAGCGGCCTCAGTCTGATGATCTAGTGACGTTCACATGCAAAACAAGTCAACAGTGGCAACGGGAATTTTCGCAACTTTCCAACCACTTCGACTAAGCTGTGTTATTTAGCAACAGAATTTTAGATGGATCGTTATTACCTGAAAATTTGTTGTTTTGGAGCCGTAAGTGACAAAGGAAAGCCACATTTTGATGGAACACAAGCATCCAAGGGAACCGTAATCGAAACACGATGGTTATCCGCGCAGTGTGTTCCGGTGTGATTAACAGGGCAGTTATCTCACGATAAAAATTTGACAGCTTTTGGTAAATTCACAGACGTCAAATGCCTACTGCCAGACATTAGTAGCCAGTCAGTTTAAGTGGAAAAGTACTTACACTGTTACCTGAGTTTGCTGTCAGTAAAAGGTTTCCGAACTAATCTTTACCTGATCCCAGATTTATTTGCATTTTGTGCGACTTTTGGGTGACCTATATGGTCATTTATTAGAGCCATTGTAAATTTCACGCATGTTTCGTATCCCTGTTTTAGCAGTTCGGAAGTGAACTGAAACGACGAAACTGAAACTGAACTGAAACCGGGTAGATGTCCTGGCTGTCTAGTTTGCAGTAGGACCACCGAATGCTAATAATCGCTCTAACGAACAGCGACATCAAATAGATTCAGAAGGTTGGGTAACCTATACACTAAGTGACAGTTAAAAAACCATTCACTTAGAAGTAGTATTATCGCCAGGATTGAATAGAGTAATACTCAAGCAATTCTCAGGTCATAAATGAAGCTTTGGGTACCGGTTTAGGATGTATTCTGGACAGCTCCTTCGGGTTAGTAGACTTCGTTGGATCGGAAAGATGTTGTTTTAATCATACACGTGTACCTAAATGTGCCCCGTTTTCCGACCCTAACTTGGAATGGACGAAAGCACGCACAGGTAAACTGATGGCGCAGCCTAGGGGAGCAATAAATTATCCATTCAGCTTAGGTAAGGTTTCCTGAACAAGTTGAGTGACGGCACTGAGGAATGAGGCAGGGACACATGAACGGTGGGGAATGCATTATTGCATTCTTACAAAGCAGAATGACTGAAAAAATGTGTTTGTACAGTTACAACTGTATTCCGAGAAATGCCTGGAACGACATTCTTTTCCCTTTCCATCTCTGCAGGTCCACTTTCTGTTCGTTATGAATATTCTTCAAATAACAAGACACCATTCACTGGAGCATGACTGTTCAGCAATAGTGAACGGCTAACAGCATGACGATGTTAGTGCTGGTAAGGCTAGGGATCAAAATGACGGTGGTGATAATGTTGGAGTTGATGGCGTTGAAGATATTAGTGGTGATGAGAATGATGACGATGCTGACTACAAAAACAAAGACGATGATTGCAATGATGATGATAATGATGAGGCATACGAAAGCGATGGTGGTTTTTGTGTTGATAATGTTGATAAACAGTGACTGATAATGATGATGATGACGACGATAATGATGGACATGATGATTCCGCTGACGATGATTTTGATAAAGCGAATGCAGTAATGATCACGCTGATGATCAGACTGCTCGTGACTGGGGTGGTGAAATTACCAGTGATAATGACCATGAAGAAATGAAGACGATAGCGACAACTATGACGCTCATGATAGTTAGGACGACACTGCCGAGAATCATGATGTTAAGAATGAAGATGACAACGAAGGAAACGACGGGAACCTTGACGATGATGGTGATGATGACGACGGCGGAGACAACAATGATAATATTAATGGTGGTGGTGAAGATGATGATGACAATGGCACTTTTTACAACGGCGATGCAATTGTGATGACGTTGTTGAGACCGAAATCGGCTCGATCAATTTAACTGCTTAGTGTGTTCCACTAAGCGTGCCAGCCGATGTTCTCAGAGTTGAATAAGTAAGTCGTTGGATTAGTTAATCACATCGCTTTCACTCGAATTCTTGAGCCGGTATTCTTAGTCAGTCGTTAACGCTCGCGATTATGGCCGATAACCGCATTCTTTTCTATTTCTCTAAATTCTCTTATACCACTATTTCCGGTCAATCCACAAGTTGTTGCTCAAAACACATCTCAATGATCTATCAGCTCCGTCGTACTTGGCATCTGGGGAAAAGTGTCGGCGGGAAGCCGACAGAGAAAATGAACGAGAGGATACCCATCGTTTCCCCTGCTTGCATGGTATAGATTCCTGTGTGGAAGTTTTCGCTAAGTGCAGCGTATCATTGTTTAGCTCCTAGCGTCCTCTCAGATTCCAGGCATCTTGTTAGGACGATCGCTACATTGAAAGCTGTGAACGAATCTGAAGTCAGCGAACCTTGTCTGGAATCAGCTGCGCATGGTTTTGTGCTGGTGTGACAACACAGTAGACGCAAACAAAAGCAATCCCAGAAAAAACTGTGGTTTGAGTCTACTGGTGTGAAATGGAAAAACTGACAATCCTCGATTAATCCACGCCACCGATGACCGATGCCCATATAATCAATCTGAGTCCAACGCTCTGAAGGCGAAGAAGGGCACCAGGTGAGACGATGTCGCATTCTACGAAAAAATTTGGTATTTGATGGGAGTAGTCTGCAGTCAAACCGAACTTGGATGTGGCGATCACCGATATCACTTCGACCGCCTGGGACAAAACTTCGGCCTGCGATGTGATATTGTCCCTGCTAATTAGCCGTGTTGGACATTGAAATCGCCAGAAATGGGTACAACGTTCATTTCGCGCACACTTCGGAGTAATCGAGATGACTCCCGATGAAAAGACCTCTTTGGCCTCAGAGGAGCTCCAGTCAGTGGGTCCATTTACCGATCCGACGGACAAAAAATAGCCTTCAATTGACTGGTGTTGACACGCACAGAACCGTCCAACTGAACTGCATATTAATGAGTGTTGACTGAGATCCGGTCTAACAGTGCACCATCGGCTCGAAAGCTCGGAGCGTCCCCAAAGCTAGTCTGACCACGGAGCTCGAAACCGGTCAGGGAAATTTAGCTTGTATCTAGGCTACTAAATGTGATTGTGAAAATGGGACCTACATACGCATTTTAGAGACAGCATCCATTCACTCAAATGATCCAAGGTTCTAGCTAGAACAGCTTATTGTTCTATCTGCTAGAGCATGCAGAAGCTGAAGGCAGCTAGGCGAAGTGAACAGTTTTGATTAATGCAAACAAGCTGTTTCTTCCTTCCTTATGAGACAAACCCATGGAACTCGAATTCATTGTGGAATTTTGAGTTTTCCCATTTCGAACGAAGGAGAATTAGAAATATCAGGACCGACCTACCTAAGGAGTGTATCGAAAAATCGGTGAGACATGTATTGGTTTTTATTGTGAACTTTAATAACAGCGTTCTTGGTAGACTACTGTGGGTAGTCTTTCTCAAGGCACGTTTTACAATCAAATAACAGGAAAATTTCACATGCCAACGGATGTTCATTTGTTTGTGTGTGAATTTGTGTCTGTGCGTGTGTGCTTTGAATTGTGTGACCTGTGTGAGGTTGGTTGTCCTTCACGTCATGTGCCGCCATGGTGACCTTTGGAATGTTTGTTTCTCAGTGATGTTAGAGCTGTCCATATCTCCGAAATCTCTGCCCCGTCCTTCCGATTGATGCATTTGGCGTGGGGGCTTATCGCCAGAGCCTCGGCGAACTTACGCTCAGTGTAGGTTCTGAATCTGCGTTGGAGTACTTTAGTGTTTTCATAATCTATGCTGTATCCCTCCGCTACGACATGCAGATCGATGGCTGAATCGCGCTCAAGTTTTGATAAGGCTGCCTTGTCCGAAGGTCTGCATTTCTCTTTCCTTCTGTGTTCTATTATCCATGTTTTCAGTTGTCTGCTGGTTTGTCCAATGTATTTTGTTGGGCATTCCTTGCAAATGATTCTGTGGATGCAGTTGTTTTGGTCTTGCACACAGACTTGGTCTTTAGCCTTTGATAAGTAGCGTTGTAACGTATTATCCATCCGGAAGAAAGTGCGAATGTTAAAGTCACTGAGGTCTTTTCCTATTGCTTCCGAAGTGCCTGATCTGTAAGAAACTACGACTCAAGCCATTTCCCTCTTTTCTTTCTTTGTCTTAGTTGCTGATATGCAAGTTTCCAGTTGTTTTCTTATGAGGCGTGGCGGATAGTGATTGTCTTGCAGAATGTCGTTTAGACGTCTTAGTTCTTCTTTACGCTCGGTATCATTACTGCATTGCTTTTAAACTCCGTTGGCTGGCAAGGAAATAAGTGTTTCATGCATTGTGGATGAGCCGAACTAAAGTCCAAATACTTACCCGAGTGTGTGGATTTTCTGTGAATGCCAATATTGAATTTTGGGGAGTCATTGACTTTAAGCCGACAATCTAGAAAGTTGACGACTCTATTGGAATCTTCTGATTCCGTTTTGAACTAAATGGATCTACATGGCCTAGTGAGAGCCTGAAGAAAGCTATCTCTTTGTGCCGACTTGATTATTGCAAACGTATTATTGATACGCCATATTTACAAACATGGGGGGTGGATAAAATTCATGAAAGCTTTTGATTCGCCCGAGGGTAGCAAAAGGTTCGGTATAATGGGGGATATGGGCGATCCCATGGCCATACCATCGGTTTGTTTATACAACTCATGTTTGAAAGTGAAGTACGTTGACTTGAGGCAGAGTTTTATATCTCTGATAATTTCTGATGGCACTAGTATAGTTGGTTCTTCTAAGGAAGTGCACGATATTAACAATGAATGTAAGTAGTTCAGACTGCCTGTAATGGGTAAATTCGTGTGTAAAGAGATCACAGGAAAACTCACAGCAACTTCATCGCTTTCTAGTTCAAAGTCTTTCAGCATAGAGGCAAATTCAAATGCGTCATTGATATGAATTACTACTATCTTCTGATAAGGTTTTAATAATACACTGAAATATTTTGCCCGTTTGTACGCTCCAAAAGAAGTGCAGTCCACAAATGGAATCTGTGAATCTTTGGTAAGTTGTAAAATCTCCTTGGTCTGCTGGATTTGGCGGAGAGATTTCCCAAGATTTTGCTTCAATCCGGAAAGGTACCTGTTTGTATGGGCCTTTGACTTGTTGAGTGAGGTGTTCACTTTCTTCTGTTCTATTCTTTCATGGGGTCTATCCCGTAGGTGCTCGGCGACCTTTGAGTCGTAATCCAATCCGTTTAGAATAACTAACATTCCCCTTCTCTGCTTTTGCAATATGGATTGCTCTACCCCTTTTTAGGTCCGTCAGTGCTTTCCGTTCTTCCACCGTGATATTTGACGCAGTTGGCTGGTGGTTCTTAGGAATATTGCATATCCTCAGTCTAGTTTGATTAGCGTTTTCTTCCATAACGTTTGATGACGCTTGTTACAGTCCTGGCACAATTTCTTCGATCATCAGCGGAAATTCGAAATGTTTCCTGAAGAAAGGGTGCTGGAAGTATTCGGATGATCGATACTTCAATGCTGCCAACAATGCAGAAGGGCTTTCTCTTTGGGGAACCTAACGGGAGCTTTGACTCAAAGATCGCTCGCACAAGGTAATGAGGCGCCAACGTAGCACGGGAACTCGGAGCAGGTGCATGCTTATCACTACCAGCACTGCTCGACGAAATTGGTAGAGCGCGCTTGATTTCATCCTGCCCGATGACCGTTGCAGTACGATATTCATTGTGTTTGTACTATACATCGAGGTTTCTGAACAAGTACTGTTCCAGAAACCAATCGCTAAGCGGGAGAACGATTACAGTTTTCAACCAGAGCTTTTAATTTTAACAGTAGCCTGTCAGTAGGGGAGCGGGTGTTGAATGAGTGAAAGTCCAGCATATCGGATCGATTATTCTTCCATTCATTTTTCCGATGGAGTTACCAGCTCAAATCTACCCAACCAGCAGGACCTGGGGAGTAGTTGGTCAAGCTTCTACTCTTCCAGGCATGATCGAAACTTCAACTTGAGGTAAGCTACCCTATATAGCCCGATGGGTCGTGGTGGAGTGCAAACCGTTACACCAAATCAATGTGCAGTATCATTGTGACGGCTGCAAATATAGGAATTCACACCAGTTAGCCTGCAGTGGTCACTGATTACCCACGTTAGTTTCAGACTACCGAAGTTTGATTCCGAGGGTTATTGCGTGTTTCCAAGTGTGTCATACATATGCCAATGGGCTTCTAAAATGACTGGCTTTAATGTGAGCAACAAATCAGAACAACTTTGGAGAATACCTAAGCAACATCTGTTGAGGATCCAACAACCAGCTATCCACCAGTAATGTGTTGAGCATCTACGCTTCCTAAATTGGCGTTTTATGATCAATTTCTACTCTGTGCGAATGAGCTTGGTAAACAAAGTTCCCAGTTGCTATCCAGAAGCAGCAGCACAGTTGGTGCCTCTGTCAAATAGCAATAACGTCACAAATAAGACAGTTAGGCCGGGGGTATTTTGCCGCTGTCATTGAAGTTATTTTAACTTCCCCTTAAGCATCGCTCGCAAGCAGAAGTTAAAAGAGGAGCATGAATCTAATTGATGATTTGACTTCGGTTGTTCGAAATCAAAAAACGCACGTAATCTAAGGTCGTTCAGAGTTTTATCACTATATGATGTCCTAGATTGCGGATGTCAAAACTATTCGGGAATGTATCTCAGCCAGCTTTCTGGGGTCTCGCTTGCTAAGGTCTGAATTCCGATTCATGGACAAATTTGTGTGCATGTACTTTAGGATGCAATGACCTTCAGTGCATTGTGCGAAAATCTGCCGGCAGACATCCTCTTGCGAGGTCTTATGCGGGAGCCATGGTGCTACCCAATTCCGAACATTTCTGGCGTAAATCCGGAAGATTTAAACCTGGTTCCAAATCAATATGGTTGTAAAATATTCAAATCTCACGTGAATACTAGGATAGATAACTATGGCATATAAGCAATTGCTAATGTTATATTCGAAAACTCCACAACGCTACTGCCAAAGTGACTCATAGTTGCTTATTTCATGGGAACAATGGCCATTAATTGAAAAGTCTTCTTTCGCTTAATAATTCAGCAGCTTTACCATCAGTGTTCTCAAGCTGACAACCTACAGCCATATCGATTGCTAATTATAGCTTCTTTGATATTTTTAAGGCAAAATAACTCATCGTGCAACATCACGATATACATGCTGAGAAGAAAGAAAGCTCAGTGTACCCGTTCTTCGTGTGTCTTGTTTGGTTACTTAACGAATGGACAATCACCCAAAACCCGTAAACGGAAATCAAATTATGTGTGATCTTGCGAAACAAAGACGTACAACATTCAAAGCTGCTTTGTCGTTTCAGTCTTCGACCTGATTTGGATGCGGGGTTTGAAACCACTTGTTAATCATTTCAGATATCTCGGTACCGTTAAAATGGAAACCAACAGGATGTCAGGTTTTGAAATCTCACTTTGTGAATTAATATTCAATGAGGCCCCTGGTCCGGGCAAAGCATTCATCACCACCAAGAATATCGGACTTAGTTCGCGTGGACGTGTTGCCGTTAGACCAATCGTCGAAAAGGACCTTGTGCATCAGGGGTCCACGATCATTCATGTCCAATCCTAGTGTCATATGATAATCAGCTAATGTATGGAGTAGAGGAAAGAATCAAATTACTGTTTATCGTATTTCCGATGTTGGAGAAGTGACAGTGACACCAACTTAAGACAGAGTGAAGCCGTCTTTATAGTCTATTGTTTAGGACCCATTTTTTTCAATTTAGTCACGCTTTTGTTCTGTCTCACCTAATGGAAACGCAAGGAAGGAGCAAATCTAACAGCTGCATCTCGACGACTACACCGAGTACCAGTCAGGAACACTTCCTTGCCTTAGGTTGCCGCAGGGGGGTCACGGGCGTTGTCAAGTGAATCAACAGGAAGTCCGTGTGTGTTTGCCGTGGCTGGCCTTGATAACGTCCTGATTGCGCTGGGGTTTTTCAAAACAACAAAGTACAGTTCTAATAAGTTCAACACTTCAGGGTCCAAATCTGTTTGTTCGTGTCGTACCGTATTATTTTATCATTCGCTTGAAAAACAAGTGGGCGGACAATCTAGTTTTCAGCGGCTCAAAGCCGTGGCATTAAAGCATCCTTTATCTTTTACTTCCTTTATTATTGAAATAACAATGTACGTCATTTTTCAGGAAGGGAGCCGCGGCCAGCAGAGGGCTGCCACTTGGGGAGGTTGGCCGGCGGCGGGAGGATTCGAACCTGCGACCTTCACGTCCAAACGGCATGATTTTACCCACCTGGTCACCGCCGGCCAACAAAAGGGACTATATAAATGTTTGAAAAAAGACTTTTGATTATGATTGTTATACTTTGGGCAGACAGGTAGTTAACTGGGGCCGAGGACGAAGTTGAAATAATAACCTAAGAGAAACGTCATTTTACAACTAACTTACCAGAGATTTAAAAAATGAAAGCTACAAAGCATACGTTATTTTCAGGTTAATGAATCAATTATTTTACTTTGTTTTTCGCCCAGCAGACCAGTTCGGCGCAAAAGACTTGAGCGTGCTGGCCAAAAAGCGAAACTTATCAAGTAAACAGAAAATTAGCCACTGACCAGACAGACGATCCTTGTTTTTCGTAACTGGTTACGAATATTTTTTTTGGTTCGCAATTCAACTTGGCTTCGGTGGAGTGCGCCTAGGATTGGATTTTAAAACTGTAAAATACGTAGGACTAGTTAAACTAGAAAGATCAGTACTGAAATAATTACAAAATTCGAGCAAATTGGCACTAGCAAATAAACATTGGGCTTTTGTGTAGCTTCATAGTGATGTAATCGTGTTGTAGTCACTAATGCATAAGGCACTGATCACGTGGATCTTTCCACCAAACGAATTGGTTCCGTGATTAAGGAGTACAGCAGATTTGAATGGATGTGCTTATTCCAGTCGAAGAGAAACATTTGGTGCTTAAGGCTCATGCCCACGTTGACAATTTATCGCTGCATGACATGCGGCTTTACTGTCTAGTGAGTTATTTTTATTAAAAAAACAACTAACAAGTAGATTCAGGTCAACAACTGGTAATTTAGCGATGCAACTGAGCAAAATACCAACAGTTACCCGGGGAATACTACACAGAGGATGATCTAGTCTAAGCAATAGATTATTAGTTTTTTTACCGTAGCACATATATGAACCCAACGACAACATCGGCGGTCAAGACACCAAATTAATTTAAAACAGTGATATGAGTAAAAAATATATCCTCCCCGGGGTAGAAACTAAAAGTGGAGACGATAACCTAACATAGTTTGTGTTCCTAAAAAAACTGGATATCTCGAGATACGCTAATTTCTATTCTGGTGGGATAAGTCGATGAAAAATGACGATGTTTGACGTTGCATTTCGGAGGCTGGAAATCGATTTTGCGATGAGTCAAGCGTTTGGTCACCATTTACATTTTCGTGATTTTTCAGTCATCTGTGGAAAGTGTTGTAGAGATCCCGTGGTCATCGAGCTGTGATATAGGTAGTTTTGGTATCGGATTCCATTTTCAGTTCCCGTCATTTAGGTCGTGGTTTATGAGATGAAGGCTGAGGCAGAATTGAAATACTGAAAGATAATTATCAGGGTTGAAACCATTGGCTCAAATTGTATACGTCAATTCTTCAAAACTGCCGTTTACAACAGGGGATCGAGTGGACTAAGTGTCCGTCACCCAAAGGATCAGAGGTTCGAATCCCATATCTGCTCATTACTTCGGTGGTAGAGAGCAATTCGCTTTCGCTCGGCTGGTTACCACGCCTGACCTAATGAGACCTTATTTGATTTTATTCCACTCCAAGTTTCAGGGTCAAAGTTGCCGGTTTATATTCGCTTCTCCCCCGCCCACTGGATAGTAAACTTTAGTGGCTACAGGAAAGGTCCCTTCCATTACACTCATGCTTCAGGCATGTTATAAAAAAGGTAAAACAAAGATACAAAGGACCGGAAAATATATTTTCACTTGTACCTTACTCTCCCTTGCATGTAGATGATAATTAAAGGTGACAGAATTGATGCACTCCTCCGTATTGCGTAGTTTGTTGACAAAGTTTACGGAGGAGATTTCTCAGTATCTCATTAGCTAACTTACTCGTCAATAAAAATTATTTTATGTCATCCTGACTGCGTCGCGGGAGATATCACTGGATATTCGAAAAGTGTGAAATTAATGTAGTGGTCCTAGACAAAGTTAAACGCAAAGTCCCAATGTGTTTCCAACTTTGTTATGGAGAAAACATCGACGGCTTATGGATCGCCAGACTTACCTTCTCGAAAAGTGTTGCTTCTGATTGGACGATTCCCTCGGTGACGTGCAGATGTGAAGTATCCGGGACGGTTGGGATCAATAGGTGACCATCGGCTTTCAGTGGTCCATCGAGATCGATCAGCATCAATCAGCAGTTTTTGGCCTGAACCCCGAGCAATCAGCTGAGTTCCGCCTGGGCCGCGCCAGACTTGCGATCGACCGTTATGTTGAATCGGCCCACTTGATGAGTCAGTACAATCAGGTAACACGTTCGAATTTGTGTTGGAATTACGGCGAGTACGAGTCCGTAGTGGTTTCGGTTCAACCGATTTAGTTTGCTGTGATCCACAGACCGTATCACGTGTCAAACGGAGGAGGAAAAATGATGGAATAGTATGAAGATTAATACGGTGACAGATAGTGACCGAAGAAATTAAGTTCACTCAACGAGGTTCTGCGTATATTGGTGGTATATCCACAACGGCGAATGCGGTCACTGATTCACGATACTCCTCATCGTTACTGTTCTAGTCTGATTGGTCAAATTTACACGCAGAACATAGTGTGCACTCTTAAACGCTTGCGCGCACGACACAACCACCGGTGCAACATATCACGATTTGGTTACACGCATTCACTAAATCACAAATCCAGAAGTTTGCGTGCAGTATTTCGTTTCCGAGTTTGCGTACACTTGGGTCAGTTGCATGCAAAGCCATATCGCGGTATGAATTGTGTGCACGTGCTGGTGTGTGTATGTGTGCGTGTGTGTGAGAGAGCGATAACGCTTCAACGGGGACTGACTCGAGCAGCGATGATCGATCGATGTCCAACTTGCAACCGACTTGAAAAGTCAATCTTGGCGTTTTGCACTGCCATCTCATCCCGGTTAACTAAAGTTATAGTGGTCTGTGGTTCAAGTCATTCAACAGACTTTCATATATTTGATCATTTACTGTGTTGACGCAAATGCTTGGATATGTCAATACAGACGGTGCCGTCGGGGTAACGGACCGCACACAAGTGTGCTGTGCAATGTCCGACAGCAAGCAGACAGAAGTGTACGTGCGGTGTTAAACGGATGATGTGCGAGAATCGTTGGTGGGAGTCACGTTCCAACTACGTGGGTCATAGGTCAGACGCATGACTGTACCCTAAAGAAAAGTGCTTGATCTACAGTAGACAGATGTTTATTGGCCGATCATGCAAAAATGTCAGCAGAATAGTCTGCACATTCAGGCCAAAGGCAAAACTGGCCTCAGTTTTGAAATTTGTCACGCACTGTTTTCACGAGAAGCGAACACCATTAGCAGAGACCAGCTGTCGCAGGTAGACATCATGGCAGGGTATCTAAATACAATTCGTAACTGTGTGGTATGAGTGAACCACTAGGGCAACCTAAAGTATATTGGTGACAAACCTTACCAGTGAACGAAATGCTACCAGGTGAACACAGTATTTTTCGAAATACAGTTAAGACTAGCCACAGAATTCCGCGAACTGCCTCACTAATACAGACAGAAAATAATGTCATTAGGACGAACCACAGTTTTCGGGCATCAAGCCTCGTAGAATTCAATTCGTTAAGTGCTGAAGTGTATCAAAAGAATATACTGATGGAAATAGCATCGTTTGAAAATCTCGAAGTCAGTTTGATGGGGTAAAGAAGATCTTATAACGGTGTGCGGGTCAATCTCAATTTGTCAACAGCCTGAAGTCAAATCCAAAGTCCTAAAGTATCGTGTTCTTCCAAGGGTGTCCAGTGTTTGTTCTGTTCCTGGGAGAGGCAATAAATCTCGTTTGATGACAGCATTTAGACAGAGAGGCTAAACAGAAGAGGAATAAACCGACTTTCTTTGTTACTGGCATAACCGGTGATGACCAAGAAGAAGCCGATGGCTGAAATATATTCCTTAACATTTCGACTGTTCCGCCACTCAGATGCAAATCCTAAGCAGTATCAGGTGATTTATGTTCCAATAATACAAAGATAGGTAGACTCGCTGCACCCAGTCTTTTGTCCCGTGTCAGGTTACTTATTTTCCAGCTCTAAGTATACTGAGAGTAGAACGAGACGTCTTTGGAAAAGCATATCGGAACTTTTACAAACGAGCGATTCATAATAAGAATGATCTAGTTTGACTACTCCTGACTAGTGTTTCACTCTAACTAGATATTTAACAGATTTCACTCTGATCATGATAGGTCTTAAAATTTTCATCAGTGCATCATGCAGATGATTGTGCATATGAGATCTAAAGTCATCACAGATCCATTGTTGCGACGGAAGCTCAGAAAGCAAACAAATTTCATGCAACGGCTGGTCTTACTGTGGCTGCTGCTTACTCAGTGTCTCCGACAGGAGTGTCCCAGTTCGACTCTTTCCACCAATTCGTCTATTGCTCTCATCACTCGTGTTAACACCCATCTTTCACTTGCATGCAGTTCCACACTATTCTTATTTAATTCATATTTTGGCACCTTGGGAAGATATCGAAGGTTTGTGGCACACAAATACAGTTATGGATGCTACATGTGTACACCAATTTCATGCCCATGAACAAAGTGGGCTTTTGGCAGCAGCGAAAAATAATAACTACGTAAAAGTCGAACTGCTAATGTTCAATGATTAGTGCCGAAAAAGAGTGATAACGTATGGAATAAAAAAGTGTTAAAAATGGTCTTCAGTGAATGACAATACAGTTGACCTCTGAAATCACCTATAGTCAGTGTGTACTTCAGCTTCATCATGTAAAATTTGAAACTAAGGTTTACCCCTATAATGAGGTGCAGAAGCCGATGTGAACTGTTTACTGTCTTGAGGGGAACGACCTTATGTAATGCTGAACAGAAACCGAGATTATTCTTAGACATTTTATTGAACAGTTTATGCTCGCATGAAAGGACAATTCGGGCAAAAGTGACTGATAACGGTCAATCTTTACGCGAAAGCAATTCACAAACATGAGGAAATTTAAATCAGTCAGAAAAGATAAAAACATTTCTTCATGTCTTTTTCTTTTTAATATTGACATCAAAATTATTTTTGGTACCTTTTCTGTCGGTTTGCTTGGGCATTTAACCAAACGATTTATTTTGGCATTAAATGGCCTACCATCGATACGGCTGTGGTTTTTCCAGAACCCAACGCGGAGAATTAAACGTGAATGAGTAACCGAATCATCAGACGATTTGCTGGGAGCATACGCATAACGAGATACAAGCTTTTGTTAGGATTCAACGACAAACTGAGAGCGACTGGAGACGAAACCATCCAGTCGGTTTGAAAAATCCAAATATTCAGAGTCCCGAGTTTTAAGGAATTCCGCGACACGTTTAAACTAATGCTTTTATTAACATCAACAGTCAAATTCGGGATTTTGTTTCTTGCTGTCTCTCCTGATGCTTCCGGTAAGGAAAATTCGCACATTTACGATACATCACGTTTATCCATGGTACTAACCACTCATCGCGAATTGTATATTTATATACTCAAAGGATACACGAGCTACTTTAGCGTTGCTTTGCTTCCTTGTGCAAGTTCAAAATTCTGTCCCTGATGTTATCAGATTTTGCTTTGTGTGACAAAAGAATGGGATGAGAATTCAATGGTTTTATTCTTATACTTGCCGTCGTATTTTGGTGGGTTTATGTTCTCCGGGTTTTACATGCCGGTATCATAGCCAACAGCGTGGTATTTATAACCATCAGCTTGTTACGATTAAACAAAAAGAAATACTGGACCACCATATTTTGCTTTATGCTTCTTTTCAAGACAATCGACCACGGCTTCAAAGAACACACGTACTCAGACTGAAATAAAGCAATACATCCACAATGTCTTTTCATAAGTCAACTGAAGAAGAACAGTTCACCGTTGACTGAATAAAACACCCTAATCTACGGTGATGTAAACCTGTTAAAAGGCAAAATTCCAAATTGATGAATGATATTTTTTGGTCTTTTGCAAGTGGCCATCCACAGCAAGGATATATGTTTGGTCCATATTCTGGCAGGCGGCAAACGAACGACGCTAACGCACAATCAAAAAAAAAAGACTTTTATCAAAAACAAAATATAAAGACAAAGGAGAACAATAACAAGACAAAGAGAATGACAGCAAATATACTTTATTTTATGCGGAAGCTTCATGTTAGGTCTACGTAAAAAAAGTCAATTAGTACATCCACATGGTTTTTATTTTCAGCGATGAATTCGATGATTGGCATGAATTCTACATTCCAATCAACTTAGCCATTTAAGCACATCCTTGCCATGTTTAAGGACTATTAGCCTTGTATGTGTGTGCGTAAGCGGAGTAATAATTTGTCGAGCGTTCTTCGAGGGCTCGGTGTGAACAGGTAGCACACAAAATAATAATAATTTTATAGAGTTCAGTCGATCACAGTCAGCCGCTAAGTGTAACTAATCGCTAGTTAACGGAAAGGAAGACTTTTGCCTGAAAGCAACAGGTTTATGTTCCCTGATCGAATTTGATACGCAGAGATGAATCAGTCCCAAATAATCACTCATTTATTTCCGATTATTTGTTTTGCAGCAAGGCTTATTTTCACAGGCCAGCGGTTGGACCCGGCGATGAATAGCATAGGTTGATTTTAGACATTAAATTCTGAGTTGGAAGAACCACCTAAAACAAATTACGGATAGAATGTGGAGGTTAGAATCGACTATACCATGCTTTAGACGAACCTATGCTCAAGTCAAATTGGAAGTTTTACTAAGGCTGTCCCAAAATACACCGGTGCAATTATCACCTGAGATAACAGTAGTTTCACGAGTAGGCTGACTGCCGATACCAATAATATGAACAATATATTGACCCGGTAAGATATTGCGTAGCAGAATATTCAAATCAAATGCTTGCATTCACGAAACATCAAATTTACCGTGTTAAACTCGAAGGCATCATTAGCATTTCTCCCATGAAGCACTCATTTGTATTCACTTGTTTTGTGTTCCAAAACGCATCACTATGCTCACGAAAAAGAAGCTCTTTTGTTGTTTCATGCATACCATGTCGGTTTCATATTTTAATACCGTATGGGTTTCTTTAGTGAAACTTAACGACGGAAATAAAACCGAGACCATCGTGGGCGGTAGGTGTAACGTTATTCGAAACTATAGATTTGGTTCATTCTGAGGCAAAATCCATCAATTCATACAGATGGTGTGACCTTCACGAACTGCCTATATAATAATGGCTACTCTTGGGTGTAATATGCATCTAGGATTACTGTTGCAGTATGACTACCTCACTTGTCACTTAAATACTAAGGACTTAAATAGGTGCGCTTTTTAACAGGGCGAAATGGCCCTGTAATTGATCAAATAAAGTTACACTAAACAATGATCAACACCCGAATCATTCAAATCAGGCTTGCTGTTGTACAATAAAGAGATAATGCGTCTGATGGATGGAGGAACCTAAGAATAATGAACGGGATAACGTCAATGGCTAGTATCCAGGCCAACTATTAGTTTTCCCCCAGAAAGAAGCATAGGATTTACTATATGTACGGGGTTCGAATATTAGTAATGTTTCCAGTCGTTGGTAAACATTAGCATCGTGGGTAAAGTAGTTAATCAGATGTTACTGTAGTGTAAACCATGTTTGCCTAAACCGATGTGTGGGAAATCAAACGCCCATCGGTTAAACCCAACGGACTTGACTGGTGCCCGCATGGGATCGGTGGTCTCATCCGATAGTGCAACGCTATTCGAATGGAACATGAACACTGAAACACCGCAATGGAAATTACTACAATTACGTTTTACCAACAGTTGCATTCATTCTATATGTACGGCTGACCAAGTGAGGTTGCGTCAAAGTGTGAAGTTATATTTTGTTAATTTTCTTTTTTAATAATTGAGCCAAGAATAAAGGATTAATTAATCTTGCAAAGCGTATTCGTACCGGCAATGGAGAGAAACAGACGACTGTTTGTTGAAAGTTGCAAATACATCATTCTACTGTGTACATTCCACCTTACACTGCAACCACCTAACAAACAGGAATGTTTCATCTTTCGCAAAAATTGACGGTTTGTTGTACAATGAAAGCATTCACCTTATTATTGACTTATCACTAGCTAACTGTAGGATTCTTCATTTTCTCATCAACTGTGAATGTACTAGAGCAACCGTTATCACTGGTTAGGAGGAAGAATTTTTTAAAAAGTTTACTTTATTTGACAAACTTGTCCAATAGCAACCCAATAGTTGTTTAACTTGTTCCATCAATTAATCTGTCAATAGTTATAGGATTTCGTGACCGACCACTGAACGGGGAAGTGACCATTGCTGCTAGTAAACAAACTCGAAATGTTCACTTGAAAAAGCATGACGTTGACCGGTCGCATTATCACAGCCGGATTTTCAATAAGCAAAACAACTGATTTGTTGTCAGTGATAGTCACTCCTCACTGATGCTACTGAAAGTTTTGGGGTCCAGTGGAACATTTTTCGAAAATTCAAAAAACTTCGATGTCACTTTCACTATTCGGTCTTAAATCTCGGTGATTAAAAATTGGTTCAACTTTTGTGTTCGCGTTGCTTACAAAGGAACAAAATCACAATTACCATGGGGAAAATAAAACCAAATAATTTACTACTGGCGACCATAACAGATTAGATTTACTAGTTACATATATATATATATATATATACATTTATGAAGCTTACATAATGAAGCAGCAAAGAATAAACTGCAGACCCATATGTAAAACGCCAACGATAGTGACGCACTCAAAATGTTTACCAGTTAATATTCTTAGATTTATAAAACTTACGATAAAGAAAAACTTATCAGCAAACATCATGAATTTATTTGCAGGTTTCTCTTTTTATTTCTGTTGTAGACTCAATAGAGTCAGTTAAAAATGCATGACTTTGGTTGTTTACATAAATTCGCACAAACGCAAAAAATGAAATTTTATTGCAATATGAAAATTTCATAAAGTTCCCTCGAAGATTCTTAGGATTTATCCTAGGTTGCATATATAAACGATGACAAGCTTGCCCGCCCAACGGAAATGCTTATTTCGTCGAGTATTCTACTCACGGTTACACGTTCATTTATATGCTAAAGTTGATTGTGTTATTTTGGGTATTTTGCGTTAACTAAGGTCCACTAATAATAGAGAAGTTTCGTTTAAAAGGGATCTTGGTTTATGTTGAATTTGACACAGCGCTACGTTAATATCGCGCATTGTTATCATGACATTGAGCCAGTGACCAAGTAACAGTAAACTCTTTCGGTGCCAAACTGTGAAGAATAATGAACTCATTAAAAGCTTAATTAAATTATAGTTATGTATTAAACTATTTCTAGCTTGTCGAAATAAGCAAGACCGGAATTTACATCGTAGTGAAATAATGTGGTATGTGAATATCATCTGAAATCGACCGCACAATAGCGTATATTTATGCTGATATTTTACGATAGTGGTTATTTTCCTTAAATCTGACCCAAATTATTACTAGTGCTTTGCACACCATTTTCCGAATAGAGCTGAACAACATTTAAACTCTCCAGGTTTCATTGGAAATGGAGTATGGATAAATCACCCAATAAACTGAATATAATCATCATGGAAACTAGTAAAAAATTTCGAGCGCCTTAAGGTGATGTTCCGTTAATTTTGTCTTTGGATGCATAGATTGTAGTTACCAGCAGAAAACTTACACAATTTATAGTTCTAGGAGAAAACTCTTCGAACTGGATGTTCCGCTTTTTCAAAAATATTGAAATTTTTGTTTCCCGGGTCTTCACTTAAGAATGCTTACTAACTCAGATAATAGATTTTTGTGGCTTTATTGGCTGATCTGAATTGATGCAGCACCATCAAAATTTAGTGAAAGACTAATATTAAACCATACGCTAATTAGAAAGAGAGGAAATACTAAAAGAATGCCCATTTCAAACATCGGAATAGATTTGCTGTAAGAGTCTAATAAATAAAAACGACCTTGACGTTTGAGTCAATTCACTGTGCGTGATGTCTTCTTTTCCAAGCTTTAAGTCTGAAGCCAAAAACAGAACACGTTCCGATCATGGAATGAACCCTCGGATGCCACTGTTCCTTTGACTGCGGTCTCAGTGAATATATAGCCAAGAAAATTCTTCATTCAGATGTTGAATTCGTCTAAAGTATGGGGAGCACCTACGAATAGGTATTCAATTCGACAGCGTAAGAGCCTATAGAGGAAAAGCAGTTTACCGTATTTACTGCCATCAGAGGATTTGCTCAGTAGACTAATAAGTTAAACAGTGCATTTACAATTTACTCGAGAATTATAGCGAAACTTGAAAGGTGTTGCCGTGTTTAGTAAACCAAGTTGTGGCAGAATTTTCAGTTATTTTACCCATAACACTGGAGGATTTTATTCAAAATAAAAATCTTTAAAACCAGCGAATAAAGGCCTTCGGCATGATTCTCCAGTACCACATGAATAAAGATTTTGGAAGCATAACTGAATCGAATGAGTTTGAGAATTACGTAGCTTTACAAGTTTTTCAAGAGTTTATCGTACTAGTACTTGGGCACACAGATAACTGGTGCGGGTCCCAGGCCAAAATCGGCCACAAAAATGTCTTTTTTGCCGCCCGAGAATCGTGTTGCTCGTTGTTTGCACGCTCACTGGACTGTGATCTTAGCGACGGTACATTGATTTGGGTGAGCTCCGAGCGAAAGCAACCTTCGTTGAACGTTTGTACGAATTTATGCACAGACGTTTATCTCTCAATAAGATGTTCTATTTTTAGCTATCGATCGGTGTACCGTCGCCCAAAAATTGTCTGCCAGACGATTCACTTTGACTGTTGACAGATGATGGCTCATACTATTAAACTGATTTTGATTGCGTTATCACCCACCTGAAGTGGAAACTATTCGACTATTGATCATCATGATTTCGTGATTGATTATTATTCGGCTCCATAAATCATCGATGTCAAGTGTTGTCAAGTGGATATGTACCACGTGATTTCATAAAAGTTAACCAAAACCACTTGTACGATGAGACCGTGGAGCAGAATATAACAAATTTAGGACAAGTGCAACTAACAAACGCTTTTTTATCCAATTCGGTGTTGTTAAATAATGTGCTCAATTTACCCTACTGAATTGTGCTGATTTTAGATGATTTTAGAATAACCGTTCGCAATTATACTCAGTAATATTTTTTCAACTAATCATAAATGTCTGGTGTAGTCCGAGACCCAAGGAGTGTACCGAAAAATCGATGCACCATGTACTGTTTTTTGTTGTGAATGATTTAATGTTAATAACACAGTGCTGTGTTATTGACATTACATCATTCACATTAAGTTCAAGTCCATTGAAGTCGTATTTGAATACGACACTAGAAGTGCATCCTTAAAGCTTCTTGAAATCAGCAGGTCATAATCAAACCATAATTAAAAAGAAAACAGGCGGCAAAAATCTTACGCACAAACCGTAACTGAATCAGCATTGATAATTACCACAAGAATTGTGTAAATAACAGGAATACGTCAAAGGGAGAATGACTTTGGCAACGAACTTCAACATAATTAACGTGGATTCTCATTAGGAGTATTTGAATGTCGCTAGCAGCACCAAAGTGTCCAGCTCGTTAACCACAGGGCAGGATTTAGTCAAGTTCCAAAACATCATCAGGAATGAATGGTTCCCGCTGACGAAGGCGTAAAACGCATCAGTTATCATGAATTCTATCAGCTACATCGTAAAGTCCACTAATCCAAATTCAGCAGAAGTGATAACGGTTCAAACGCCCTATTTTATATTGAAGGCCAGATGTATGTCCCAGGGACGAAGAGACAAAATCAGTCCACACTACTTTTGAGGGAACATGAGTCTTTTCGAAATCTCGCTTGCGGCATTTAAGTATAAGGTTATTCATCATAGAGTTAAGAACGCATCTTTGTGACCTGGGAGTGCATAATGGAATTCGGCATGTTGGCGTGACAGATTAATCAAACAGCCTCAAAAGTGAAAAAAATGTGAACGTGACAGATAAATGGAAAAGTAAGAATATGAAGGCTGTGAAATGGAATAATTCGAATTGCACACAGGATCAGAAGAAAGGTCTTCGTAAAACGTTTAAGTGTGAAAGATTGGCTCTTCACACCCAGTGATTCGATTCGGTTTCGCTACCTACATAAACCGGGGTTGAGAATCTTGATCACTATGACCTCCGAAATGATCAATAGTATTTTCCGCAATCCCTCACTGAAAACTGTCGGTGTTGCTAACACCGTCCTAAAAGAGTTACCCGGGTAAATTTTATCTTCACTATCGACCAACTGTTTCAGATATCACGATCCACTCAATTCCAGGTTGCTCAGGCATTACACGCTCAATCAAATTGAAGCCGTTCATGTGGGCCATGAAAAATTGAACAGGGTGGCTAGCAAACATATGCCTTCAGTTGAACAGTTGCACGAAGTACACCGGGTTCCGTGTGAGAAACACCTGGGAACAATTCGTTAGAAAACTATGTGGAAAAGGCGCAATAGATTTCTCAACAGCCTTGATTCGACAGTCCATCAGTTTACGTTCTCGGGAATCCTGAAAGGTATATTTACGAACTATCGTCCACCATATTTTCTGAGCTGTGGACGGAGGCTTCCTTTTCAGAACCGAAGTTTTGTTTGTCATAACCTAAGTACCATCTGCTCGTAACTGAAACCCAGATAGAAAACGTGATGAATCAATTGTATGAGCTAGTCTCAGTTTCATCACGATCCGCAGATAAAATCAAAACTTCACTGGTGATGCACTGCTACAAAAATCTTGCTGTTCAATCCGGTGGTAAAGGTATTCTGACTAAGAAGGTTCAGAAAGTCTAGCACTGAATTAAACGGGTCACAAGAGTCCGCTAGTGGCAGCGACGTCGGACCGTCAAGCGGATTCATGCTCCTCTTTTAACTTCTGCTTGCGAGCGATGCGTAATGGGAAGTTTAGACGTGAGGGTCGCGGGTTCGAATCCTCCCGCCGCCGGCCAACCTCCCCAAGTGGCAGCCCTCTGCTGGCCGCGGCTCCCTTCCTGAAAAATGACGTACATTGTTATTTC
>LUCM01005346.1:0-17154 GCA_008360955.1 Fasciolopsis buskii
AAATCTATCGATTCAAGGTACAAAAATATTTTCCCGGTTGCCTTACTGCAACTGTGGAACAAACTCCCTAGTTCCCTTTGGTCGTGCCCAAATTTAGCCCAGTTCAAAGCCTAGCCGGAAAAGTTGCTGGATGTCGCGTTCTTAATTAACCTGACGCGAGCTGACACTGGACTAAACGAGGCTTGCGAACATGGGTTAGAATTCTAGGTCATGACCGAATCTTGCGAGTGAGAATCATCATCTGGGATTCGGCTTCACCTCTTACTTCCTCGCTTTCGCGCATGCCCACAACAATGCACTTTTTGACCTCCTTGTAGTGATATACCCTCTCCACCAATGGCCAAGGCAACTAACCCTTAAGCTTTACCCAATGTGAGCTGACAAAATTATCAACGTACTCCTTGGCGGATTGATGCTCTCATCACGTTCCGTGATTTTGAACGCATTCAGCCTGTGTAATCCTCGTTCCCCATTTCATCTTTCCTCTTTCATGGCTTGACAGGGCTGATTAGGTCGTTTCCGGTAATGCCACACATTCAACTACCCATGAAACTGCTACCATAGCTTACTTCTAGTTACCACATTTTGCGAAACAGATGAGCTATGTTGCAGGTATGTTGTGGCGATCCAATAATCGCCATAACCCCAACCTGGCACCCAAGCCGGACTAATTCCCTCTTCTGCCTTTTCAGGTCTCGCACCTGGAGCAGACGCGCTGCTGACGGTCCCATCCTCGTGATGGAGATTCCAAGTCCGCTATCCTACCATTCCTGGTAGGAACTTCTTAGCTAGAGCTTGCGCTCGAGTTCTGGCTCGTTCAACCGAAACTACGCCGATTATCGCCTTTGATATCTCAAATCGCACCTTTGCAATTGGGTAACGTCGCGATTACCACTGTCTCCGGAACGGCCTTGTGCATCTTATTTTTCCCCAACCGTACTGCTTGAATAGATCAAAAGCTGCGACAACAAAAATGACAGCAGAGAGGACGTTCTTGGCTAGTGTATTTAAGGAGTGTTCTTACACAAAATTTCTCTTACCTCCCGTTAGAGCTCACTGCCACCCGTATGTAAATATATTCAATATTCTTTGAAGTTCCATATCCAAAGCTTCGTTAATTTTCTACAGATAGGTCGAGACAATCTTGAGGGTTTTCTCCGTCTTCAGCCATTTGTTGTCAAATACGTGTCTTATCCCCAAATTTTGCTTTACGGCTGCAACCTTTTTTCATACAATTCATCCAAATACCGGCGATTACCGTGGCCTGTTCATATCTCCTCAGCCTAACGGTTCCGCCGATTACGTAACGCTCCTGACGTTTGAGGAGTCCGGCCATATCTCGACGTCGGCCGTTGAGCTCCATCCATGTTTTTCGCCGGCAATGCGCACATTTAGTTTACCTAAACACGAAATCACTCGTAGTCCGCTGCTTTCAAACAGTCCCAGGAAACTTTTTGGTCTTGAAATATTAGTTTCCTGTTTTTTGCTTTTCACTGGTATGATTGTGCTTTCCCCATTGCTTTGCAGCGTCTCAATTCACTTTCCAGTGAGCCTGTGCAACAACTAAAGGTTGCTCCCATCCCCTCATTCATTTCCATTTCTATTATTTGCACTTCCCATGCACCGTCCTTAAACAAATGTGATCTTGTCTTGCGGATGCGTCTCGCAAATCGAGAAATATACATTATTATTATTAGTACGCGAGAGTGGAGTCAGGCAAATTCTGTGAAACTACGGACCGGTAAGTCTAACGTGAGCATTGTTCATGTGCGCAGCGAGGAATATCAGGGACCACAATTGTCGACAGGTGACGTCATGTCAACAGCACAGAAATTATTCATATTAGAAAGGCATCTTCTGGACAAGGTAGAAACCACTGGACGAAGGTTACCGGGTCAACGTCCGAGAGTGAAGCTTGGCAAGTTTTTCATATCCGTTAAAAGTGATCGTTTGTACCACAGAATGGGAGCTTTAGAAATGAGGTAGAAATAACCAATAGAGGGGTCCGGGTGTGACTATAACGAACGACTTTAAACCCAACAAAGTTTGCGCGTGCGCGGAGAATAAGGCGAGAGAAGATGCATTTTATGGCCAGGTAAACAATGTCTTACCGGAAACCCGAATTATTTGAGCTTTTGCAAATGACAATCGCCAGAATGCATTTGGAGTATAGATTTCCCGTCTGAGTGTCCCACTCACAAAAGAACAAAGACTGTCTTGAAAAGGTAGCAAAATCAGCCAGCATGGTGATAGCTCGCTAAAGGCCGTAGCACGCAAGGTGGTCTGATGGATGCTCTAAAAATGATGGACGGACATCCTGGAATGAAGCTTCAGGAACCGTTTCCTCTTTTACTTAACAGGGGCACCAGAGAGGACAGTTTAAGACCGCAGCGCAGCCACACAAGATTTTAGGAAACAGCTGGATATTTCACCAAGGCTGATCCTAGTATGGAACCGACATCCAGAACACTTTGTTTACAACATTACCGTTGACGGATTTAACGAATCTCTGGACGCATGTTTGACAGTGCTATACCCAGGGCCGGAAACAAGCTTAAGGTGAGTGAGCACAATCCATCTGATGGATCAGAAGTAAAAGTACACATGCAGCTTTGGAAGTTGCATATGCCGGCCGACATCGCCCAGATTTGGACTCTAGAGCTCCTGACGGCAAAATTTCCTTGCTTTGCATTCTGGACCGAACTGGGAACCTCAGATGGCGGCCAAAACGAGGATATTTTGCATTCAAAGGCCCCGAAAAGTACATTTCAGGGGGCCAACAAGATTTAACTTTGGAGGAATTCAGTCTACCAAGCACAGACTGAGGCGAATTCTGTACAGCGGAACAGGTTTTCTTTGAATGACTGCACCTGAATACATTGCACCAGCAAAGCAGATAGGATACCATGAGGAAACTCCGTCACAAACCGTCACTGCTGGATTTTGCAGTTAGAAGCCAGTTCAATGAAGCTACGGAACACCAGTGTCTGTCAACAATAGGCAACACTGATCACTTAACAGTGACAACTGCTCTCTGGTTGCCCCAGACCTGCGTTTCTTCGAAGTGAGCAGGGAACTTCAATATTGTGGATTTGAACAAGCTCCAAGCCAGAGTTTTGAAATTAACCTGGGACATGACACATACGGCTGAGTTGAAAGAAAAACAGAGGATAACAAATGAATCCTTGCAAATCCTTTAAGATGAATTCGCTCCTTTGCGGTGTAGGTATCGCAAGGCAAAGGCACCTTGGTGGACGGCTACCATGGCAAAGACCGTAAAGTGGGGAAATCAATGTTGAGACTCAGAAGAATGCACGGAATCAGTAAAACAGCATTCAGTGGGCAAAACTTGGAAACAGCACTGTAAAATTGATCCGAGGAAATAATTCCATAAATGAGCCTAAACTGGCACAATGTTTCGAGTAGCAACCAATGCCAAAATGCAATCAAAACGCCAGCTTAGGGTTGGTGGCAGTCGGTGAAGGCTGAAAACCAGAACATCATGGATGGCCAGGGAAAAGCAAACGCGCTAGCTGAGTACTACAGGGTTGACGGGGGTGACCGCGAAGACTTTGTATTAGATACTTCACTGAAGTTCACTGGTGGCTAGCTGACAACAGAGGACGATGTACATAGACAATTGGGGTAGCTGATCAGGATTAATTTATTTGGGTCAAATGTTATTCACCCGTCCATTACAAAGCCATTTGATGACATCACCGCTGGCTATTCCAGGTCACCACAGATTAATACGAAGGGTAAAAGAACTGGACCGGTGCAGCGATCGTGGCTAGGCATAATGAAGCCCCAAGCTCCGTCATGGAAAACTTCAAGTCGCTCAGCCTCACTAGCCTTCTGCGCAGGGTGGTGGAAAAGTTAATTCTGGCTCTCGCTTCCCAAAACCTAGCTGAGCACTCCTTGTTCTGCCCAGCTCGGCACGGCTTTGTAAAAGTTGGATATTGTACCACTGACCTCTTGTGCTTCTTAGACGAAGTCACTTGCAGATTAGATGAGGGTACGCAGATTTAAGTATGATATCTGGACTTCAGCAAGAAATCGATTTACCGACCCATTACCTGTCAGTTTCGAGTACTTTGATTTACGTGGGCAGGTGCAACAATGGATGAAGATCTCTCTTACCAGGAGGACATTTTACTCCAAGGCAGGGAAAGCCGCTCAGCCAAGGTTTAAGTAGCGGGAAACGTTCCACAAGGGTCAGAGTTAGGCGCATGGTTGTTTCTACTCTTCGTAGATGATCTAGGCTAGGCCCTAAAATTACCCAGCTGTTTCTCCGACGACGAAACCAAGATGATGGGGTCTAGGGGCAGCAAAGACCTCAGGAGCGACATAGGGATTATTCTAGATTGGGCTGACAAGTAGGTCCTGCTCCTAAACGAGAACAAAAGCCGGTTTTCATCCCTAAACATGGCAAGTCCCATAATATCAGATGATCACGAACTGTTCTCCGTGAACGCGGTTGGCAAGGTGAAGAACCTAGGGATAATAATGATATCAGACTTTGAGTAGATGGGCCGCTGTCACCAAGCTCAAAAATTCATAGGGGAGAAAATTAGACTAAAGCTGCCCCTGTCCCGCAGTAAGTCGGAGGTGTCCATACCCCTTTACAAGGCCAGGGTAAGATCCTACCCGGAGTAATGTGCGCAGACCTGACCTCACTTCTTCAAAAAGGGCGTCACTTGCCTTGAATACGTGCGGCGATTAGACAAGAGAATGGTTGATCGGCAGAGGAAAAGTCAAAGGAAAACCTACTCTACCACCGAGGTTTATTCTCGACGAACAGAAGAGGACAGCGGGGAAGCGTTGGGGACCTTTAAGAGTGCGACTAGCGTGCTAGGCCTTGGCACATGGCTTTTTTTAGCAAGAAGCAGAGTCTCGCACGCGCAGCCATGAGAGGAAGTTTAAAATCACGGTATGTACTGTTGGTTGGACTGTACTTCCTCAGCAATGGGATTGTAAATGTATTGAACTGACGGCATGGTGACAGCGCCGTGTGATTTTATTTTGGCACGGACTGGATCGAAACTACCGAGTGATTTGTCCCAGGGTAAGGCACTAAGGGGGCAATTAATGGTGAGCCTTCAACTATTCTTTCCACATTTGGTTAGAACTGCGACCGCTTGCGGATCGCCATATCTTCCCTCATCAGGCTGAGATGGGGTTTTCTGAATTGTTTTTTATTTTGGAAAAGGAAACTGTGGGTGGGTGGAGAAGACGCGGGATGTGTTCAAAGTAAACAAATGAAAGTATCAACGGAAGTTGGGTGCTGGCTGATACACCCGTTGGTTTAAAATAAGAAGTGGAAGTTCAAGATTATTTACTAGATGTGATCGTAGGTGATCTAAGAGAGGGTAGCGGGGATTTCTGTCGAACCAAGAGTGAGCTATTACCCAGTACTGTGCTTTTCGGTTTTTGACACTGCGTTGTCATACCTCGGGCAGTATCCAGTCTCATTAGGAATTTATACTTGAGCACCTAGGTTCACATTTCTTGCAGTCACATAGGCCTTACTCTTAATCTAGTTTTGAGCTAAGTCTCTAAAGCCTAAATGTACACCTTAAACATGACGTAGCACAATCTGTTAGAGACCTGCGGAGCCGGAAGGCGCAAGGCGCCGCAGAGCATATCACATGAGCAGCTTTTCTATGCAGGAGACAGGGCTACAACACAGATGTAGAACAGGCTGATATCCAGTGTGATGCTTGTAATCTATGGTTCCACACTCATCGCTGCAGAATGACTCCTATGAAGACATCTCCACGTCTTGAAAAACCGAAATGGGTCTGCCCGCAGTGTCCAGTAGGACAGAGCCAAAGCCATCCATCCACCAAAAGTGGGCGGGGGAGAAGGATTTGTTCTAACCACGGAATTTAATTTGCTGGTTCTGGTTGATAATTTCATGTGTGAACCAGATTCCGGATCCTGGGACAGAGAGGCAAAAAAGCTACACCGTAGGCAGGGGCCCGTACTAAGGATCATGGAAATGACTGTGGTGTAATGTGTCTCAGCCATTCCAAAGAATTTTAAAGAGGAAAGTGTGGCTGCGCATTGATCATTAATCCCTATCAGTCTCAGCAGGGCCCCTAGGTACAGCAACTCCGAGAGACGATACAAGCAACCACCAACTCAGTAAAGAGGCTGCAGGCCAATGTTGAGATGGCAATAGACCGCCAGGGATGTGTAGCCATAAAAACTGTAGCTGAACATTATTTCAAAGAAGCTGATCAAGGGACTAGCGAATGGTAGCAGATAGTAGTGGACCTATTGGGCTCGCGCTCTAACAAAGACTCTTTTCAGCCTAAGGAAGCGGAGACCCGACCCGGAGCGGTCTCAGGACTACACGCGGCCGGCGCTAGTAGAATTAAGGGACTTTATATGTCGGGAAATTTTCTTAGCCTCAGCCGAGAAAATTCCCCAGCTCATCAACCAGCGGATGCGGACTGAGCCTGACGACTGACTCCATCCAAGCAATCACTTAGAAGGTAGAAATCAGAATGGTTTTTTGCGAGGGCAGATATCATCTCAATCGGCAGCATCATCATGTGCTCCTTTCAGGAGCCATGGGAATGGGAACGCCACGAGGGATCTGGAACTCCAAGGAATCTGTCGGCCTCCAAGGGACCATTCTCAGTTGCAGCATGGGACACAAGCAGTGACATGGAGACCTCACAGACAGCGGAGGAATCGAAAGGCGGAGGGTGCCCTCGAATATTGAACTCCAGTGCATAGGAGCAGAGGTTCCACACAGAAGTCGCATGCTTGGGGCGTTTGTGGACATTTTTGACAGCAGTGTTTGCATTTTGGGGAACAAATGGGCTGTAACTTGTGGTGGTCCAGTTGACGCCGACTGCGTCGCGCTGACAAAAACGCGGTTTGTTAGTGAAGCCAGTGGATGTTTGTTATGTCCATAGGGCCAAAACACCTAGAGACTGGATAGAGAGGATTTGAGGGTATCAGGCGGTGCTATGCTACTGCCTGTGCATCAGCATCGGGAACTTCAAAGAATCTACTTTAACTCTCCGCATACAGTCGGTTTCACATTAATCAGACGGAAAATGAACATTCTGTATCTGACAGAGCCCACCAAAACTAGCAGGGGGAACGATCAACTGCTCGGCTATCTTCGGAGACACTTCAAGACAGGGGGAACGGAGGCATGTGGGGGAACGTAATGCCACCGAGGCCCGCTGGGGTACAGGGATGGGCAGCCTTCCGCGACGAAATTCTTGGCCTTGCCACCAGGAGTGCCCCGTGTAACACATACGCCAAGCAACTAGGAGAGGGAATAACTAAATAACGAACGCCTTTGATCTGCTAGACACGAAGGTTGAGTCTGATGCAACTGATATGAAGGTAATAGCGCCATTTGGCCGGAGTGATAGTGGGTGCGCCGGCTCAGGTAGGGGGTAGCAAAGTGCCCGGCCCTCTGAAATATGGAGAAGGTAGTAAAAAAGCATCAACGTGGGGCTCTGCTCTCTAGGGTTGCTGATTTACAGTGGCACATTATTGGTAACGATCACAACGAGCTTTGGGAACGAGTTGCCCACAAGCTCATGAATTTGAGAGAAGAGTTTGCCAGCTTAAAATGTGAATCGAGGTAGAAGACCGCCATGCTGTGAGGGGGGTCAAAAAGGCACAACAGAAATAAGAGTCAGCGTGACTCAGAGACCGCGCACGCCAAGGTCACTGGAGGTTCATATAGTACAAAGGAACCGTGAAGTTGCGTCCACGACGCAGCGGAGATACCCGGGGTCAGTACGAGTCACGCTCACCACGGAACGCAATGCGGAATCCGAAAGTTTAACTTCTTTATATTTAACCTAGCGGGAAGCTGAAGGTCGCCGTAGTTAACATATACACCAACGCCGGAGACCAGGCTATATCAGCAGAGGATAAAGTAGAGGTCTTTTTAGAGAACTTCAGGTCAGTTTGCATACATGAATGTGGTACCACCCCAGCTGGTGCCCTGGGCCCCAAAAAGCAAAAGACGAAAGATCCGATATTCACTACACAAGAAGTTACCTCAGTGTCACGGGGACTAAACATTCATAGGTATGCAGGACCGGGCTACATAAACTTGGCCAAGCTAATCCTAGAAGATGACCCCAGGCTAAGAAGGCTAACCAACTGCGGTCTTCAAATTTGTATCCACTGTGTTGCAGTCGGCTCAGAGGCGTCCTCATCGTTGCCCTCAAGCCGTCGAGAGGTCCGGAAAAGATAGCTGCCACACATTTTGTCCCTGAAAAATCCTAGGGTCCCGAAAATCACCAGGTCGCATTCGTCTCAGCCAAAATAGTTAACACAAGTGGTACCTGTCCCCACTGTTGCGTAGGTTAGGACCAATTTGGACGTGGTATGGTTGGCTTCATCTAGGACCACCTTTTCCCTCCATCATATTCTTCAAAAAACAGAATGCAACTCTATATGCCCTTCAGCATTATAAATGTCATGCATCTAACTCAGTATTAGTTTGAAATGGCAAGACAGTTGCTGCCGTAACCTCTTCCTGTTGATGCCTCTACTGTGCTTTGGCCCCCAACCATTCAGACATTGATCCTATCCTCCTCCGTAAGCGATCTTGTCGTGCTTCCGGAAAATGGTATAAAAACCTGTGAATGGAAGCTCTGCAGTTGGAGCGCGGTGGCCTATTGAAGCTCCCTCGTGCAAGATACTGGACTATCGATTTTGGCTGAAGTCGCAAGTTCTGGGATCCGACCTGAGCCGGCCTGAGCCCACCTGAGCCGATCTTACCTGACATACTCAGTAAAAACTGAGCTGAACGGGTGGCGCCGATTTCAACTGTTAGCGTGGATGGCGGCACGTGAAAACCGTTTTCGGGTTTGTCGTTTCTCTTTTGATTTATCTGTAGTTTGTAAGCTACAAGGAGGATATAAAGAACAAGGTTGTTATTTCCCTCAAGAGCGTGAATTATCTTGATGACAATGTAAGCCTAGGTTCGTCACCCATTGGAGTTTGCAGGAGGAACTTGATAGCTACTTTTCAGCTTCAGTTGAGCGTTGGAGTTCGTCCAACTCGAGCCCGGAGATTGGTAATATCTCCATTCTGCTTAATATACAAATTCCAGCTGGTTTCCGGAGTCGAATCGCACAATATTCCCTCAGCCTTAAGCTTGTGCATCTTAATCAAGTGAGCTGCTCCATTTTCACACGACGTCTGTCAGAAACTAATTGTTAATGAACTTCTGAGTTTTCTCAGGTCGACATCGGCTTTGGCTTGCACGCCATTTCTCGAGTACGTCTACGTGCACGTTTTCATTTGTCCCCAGTTTAGTCAGCAGTTTGTGTTGTGATCTACGGGAAGACTTTTTACCGTATCTTAACGATTTCCTGCCAGAGATATTCAGATTGATCAGCACACATAGCAAGAATGGTGATGTTCTTCATCCGTCCTTCAACTGCTTATCTCACATGGCCTACTTCCTGCACCGATCTCTCTCACGGGATGTCACCAACACTCTTAAGTAGGGCCATTTCATCACCTGTCTTTTTCTAGGATGTTTTCCCCTGTCCTGAAGAGCACCGCCAACCACATTGCTGAGTTTGGCGCTGAGATTTTGGCGTTTATATTGCGGAAAGTATGTGATCGACACGATTTGCTGCAGAGTTTGTTGCAAGTGTTCGGTGATAATTATTCGGTAGGTTACGTCTTTGAACTGACACTTTTAAAGCTGATTGGCATTTTGATGTCGGAGGTCTTATGTGGTTCAGTTGGGAAACTGCACACTTCCGCACAAGAGGTATGCTAATGCTATTAGTAATCATGGTTTCATATCAGATATTGCCAATAATGTTTGACTTAGCATGTTGTACACATAAGTCGTCAACATCCGGCATTCGGAAAGGAATAAGGACACTTCTTAAAGGAGAACGTCGTTCAGAACCACCAGATCAAAGCTCCAGAAAAATCGAAGCTAAAGCAGTAAGTGCGGTATTACGGGAGACCCTTGGTCGGCTTCTGGGGTCTCTACATGCTGGTGAAGTGACCTATGTCATTGGCCTACTTAACAGTAGGCTTCAGCGCATGGACAATTCAGAAGAACTAATGGAGCCCTTCAAAGAAGCTGTCTCAATTCTGAGTGTTTTGATATCCTGCTCCCCGAAAGAGTACGCCACAAGTACCGAGGTTGCTATTGGGACCGTAAGTCGTTTGCTGCTTCTCGTCTGACTTCCTAATTCTCTCAGCCGTTCATCCTTAGTTATGTAAATCGAAACGACCAAATTCTTCGCTTGGTCAGAATTCATTGCTTGTCATTGCAACAGTGCAGATGCTTTCTACTTGCCAGTTGTAAGTCACTTGGTTCACACCGAGCGTTTATCACTAAGGCCGGCAAGGGAGTAGTCATTTACTATTCACAAGATGTTTTCAATAAATGATGACAGTTATTTTCTGCCAATGTTTTCCATACGCAGTCTTCTGACAATCGAAGATGACCGTATGTCAAGAAGCATTCATCTGCTTCGGTTATTTGGGAAGCCCAGCACATGTGAAGAAAAAAATTGGGGAAGCCGTTTTCAGTTATTCACTGACGCATGACTAAACATATCGCACACAATACCGGAACCTAGAGTTTTCGCTGGTTTTCGCAAACATCCAACGAAGGCGTCAAGCGAAATCCAGTCTGCATTCCAGAATAGCACGAAACCGGTTGTTTTAAGTTAGATGGAATATTTCTCCTTTGTTGATCGTTCCATGAGTTATACATCAACCTTGTAACCTCTATCAATTTTGGATTGATGCCAGCGTCCCCCCTTGACTGCAGTAATTTCACTCTTCTTTTTAGTGTTTCTCCAAGGCACTTTCATTCTCACCTACGGAAGAAATATTAACAGTCTTCACGAAGTTCCTTTTGGAATCTATTCAACGATATAACCCATTTGATCAAATTCGCCTGGTTTGTCATATTTTACTTCAGTGACTGTTAGATTCTCATGGATAATCGCATCGCAGTACGACGACGCCTGCAGTTTTTATTAGATCTCAGTGATTGGGATCTATTTGACAGGGTAAGATCGTTATAGATGAATCACTAAACTACCTGTGCTATGACCAAAGTGATTTTTACCGCATTCTCAAACAACGCTATCAGAGCTACACCCTAATGTAAAATATGTATTACATGTGTATATGTATGCACCCACATGTGTCGATTTGGCAGTGACCGAAAAATTTAAAGTCCTTCACTCCAGAACGTTCGGGGTTCGAATGCAACACCCGCCTATGATCTTGGTTTGGGGTGGCAACGACCCGTCACAATATAACCTAGCTCACGGGCTTGTTGAGGTCCCAAGTGTTAATAAGCCAAGCAAGAATTTTAGTGTCCTCCCGACTATCGGCGTATGCCTCAATCAAAATTATCATATTCCTTAACGAAAGACTTTCGACAAAATAAGCTGAGATTATTTCTACATAATTGCTGCTTGATAAACCGGAAAACAGTGAGGGCTGTGATGTTTTGACTTCCAATGCATTCATTATATTGAATTGTGTGATTGTTTTGTTGGGTTGACTGGTGATTTTTTGCGTTGGTTTTTTATCCAAGCTGTGGATGAGTTATTCGACTTATTCGGTCGATGAGAGTAGATTTGATGAGTTTTTCCGGATATGCTTGAAAATTTTCTTGTTATTCGGTAATTTTTGTGCTGTCTATTCTCGGTTGCTTTGCTTGAGACGTGTGCATATGCATGTATATATATATATATTTATATATGTATATATGTATATATGTATGTATGTATGTATGTCCTTGCGTATGTGTGTTTGTGTTTGTGAAGGCGAGTGAGTGTAGATGAACGGGTTCGTACCATCGCCTAGAAATTCGGACGTCGGTGCTGTTGGGGCTAGGGGGATGGGAGTATGGGAACAAGGATTGAGATGTGATGGTGAAGAGCAGGAAGTCTGCCTTGATGAAGCATATTAGTGTCTCCGGGGTTTGAACTCTCTTAGTTTGGTGTTTTTTGTTGGATTTTGATATTTGCTATACTGTGATTTGTGTACTGGTGGGGAGTGAGTAAGATTAGGTTCGTTCTATTCTTTATTGGTTTCCCTTTCTATTGATGTTATCGACATGGGCAGGAGTTGGTACTAATTAAATTGGTTCTGCTCGTTCAATGTGTTTTTGTGTTGTGATATCGGCCTTCGACTTGGACAGGTGTGCTTTGTTGTCACCTGACTCACAGAGGGGGCAATATTGAGATCGGTGTTGCTAGATCCTCGTGTGATTATGAATTTCATACGACTACGATTGTGACACATATTTTGTGTGTGAATTATTCACTTGTTATTTTGTGTTGTTTCTTTTTTGTATTATCGTCTTGTTTTTCGTCCGGAGCTGTTGTGACTTTTGATTTTGAGCGCTGGTGATTGTTTTTATCGGTTGGTTGGTTGTTTTGTTGTTGTTTGTTGTTTTGTGCAGATAACGCGAGTGTGTGATTTGGTTTGCCATCCAACTTGGGTGTCTCACTTTGTATCGTGTTTCACCTTTATCGTTGGCGAAATAGAAGTGTTCCCACAAACCCAAATGCTGGTCACTATGGCGTTTGCATTTCCAACGTGGAGTGTACAATTGTTTTGTTGTGTTAACTGTAATGATTTTCGGGTGAATTTATTCAGGCTTTGAATAAGTTGGCAAACGTCTTTTTAATTACGCCTAAGGTTATTTACGGCATGGGGGTAAATGGTGCAATGCGGATATTTTTTTGGTTACGTGACTTTTTCGCCTGTTTCTTTTTACTTCTCTTGTGTCGTTTTTTCTTGCATGCATTTATGTTTTCATCTTTATTGTCTTGTTATGCTAATCTCTATTTGTTGAGTCTGGATTCTTGCTCAGCGTTGTGATTTTTCCTCTGCTCGGTTGATTTGCAGTGTTTCTCTTTGACTAATCTTTCATATGGTTTTTTTTGTGATCATTTGCAATTTCATTTTCTGCTAACTGTTAGATCTCATTCATTTTTTTTATTCCTTCCTCGTCTGTCTTCCTCTTTTCACCACAGGATGTATTGCCGAATTTCGGTCCATTCCTGCTTACGTTGCAACCCTCCGCTGATTTATCGTTTTCGGAGGTGCTCAGGTTTCTCACCGTTATTCGGTTGTCCCGTATAATACCGGAAAAGGAACCATGTGGTATTGTTAACTTATCGCCGGGCGGATTTTTTCACAAACACGAAGAACCTACTTTTGTCGACTTGAATTGTGTCAATCTGTCTCTGATAAGCGAATCAGATCGCCGAGCTTCTCTAATCTCCGGTTTTCAGCACAGCCTAATGTTCGCCATTGAGAAGTCAGTCAACGAGCATATCGCTCAGTACTCATGCTCTGCATCTGGAGACATATCAGATTTACATTTATCTGTACTGTGTTTATCTTTTATCAGGTAAGATTTTTCCTGATGCAGCCTTTTTGCTCGACTGAAAGTGCATCATTCTTTTATTTTTTTGAGCTGTTGGCGTGTAAGTTTACTGTCTGTGTATATATCCGCGCGTATATAGGTGTTTGTTAGTCACCTTAACTGTCAGTTTACTGTACTGTACTATACCATAGAAAATGTCCTACAGAGTTTCCCTCTCAGTAGTAAAGTGTTGATTTGGAATGATCGCGTATTCTGTTGCATATCATCTGTTCACGAAATTGACACCGTCATTTCCCGCGCTATATCGGAACTGTCAACCTTATTCGGATTTATATCGACAGTGTTCGGAATTCGGTAGGAACATGCCGGTGTTCCTCAGGATCGGGGGAGCGCACACTTGCTCGCAGATTTCAGATCAAGCCTTTCATAATCCGTTCACGTTGCAGCTCATGCAAGAATATGTCCATGAAAGATAGTTCACGTTTCAGACTTATGCAAGCGAGACCACACTTAGTCAGTCGAGGGACAATTCCGGATAATTTTTAAGTAATCTCGAAATAATGCGGGTGATAGTGTAGTGTCTTTTCAACTATTGTTTCTATGGCAGATTCTGTTCTTTCTTTCCAGACCAATGCCACTCGATCGAGTGAGTGCGTTGTTGGACCAACTTAGCCAACATGCAATGCGAATGCTACGTCAGTTTGCTACAGGTAAGCTGGTGGTGGATGCCAGTTCTCTCTTGTTCGACTTGTCGCCACCCCTGACCCTATGTAATCCTATCCCTCTCCACCTTCCGGGGTCATCGTTGGCATTCCGTTTTACTCTTCTTTCAACCAACCCTTGCAGTTATAGATCATTGACCTTCCACTTCACTCATGCATGGTGCTTGTAACAGAAAATTCATGTAGATCAGAATTTTGAGTTTAAGTCCCCGGTTGGGGCTTAAACGAAAAACCCTTGCGGTGTCGGAAGCTACAAAGTAAACATTTTTCGAATACCTGCGTTTTTTTCCGGCAAGCCCTAACTGCTGTAATCACTTTACAGCCCAGACACGAACTCGTCCTCTCACTTCATTCTTAGCTTATCAGATCATTCGGTTTCGAGTCCACGTAGTGATGTAGATGTCTTATTCGCTTTGAGCACGTGAGTTTGGGGGCCCCAGTAACAATTGTTTGTGCTGCTCAATTAGACTCCCTTGAGGATGCCAACAATTGTCAACTGGAACGTCAATGTTTGGTCCTTTTTTCTGTATATGCTCCCTGGAAAGCAGTTCTTCTTTTGCTAAAAATGATTTCTACTGAGATTTCTTCAGATTACTTTAAAGCTTTTGGTCAACGATCTTTGTGGTCGTTCCTTGTGATTATTGACTGTTTTGGGGAAAGCCGATTTGCTGACCCATTTGATTAAACTCGCAATGTCGGTCGTCTCAATACGTCCCAATAATAAACTGTCTCTGGAAAACGAATTTTGCTTACGAAAAATGTCATCTCACCTAGGTTTTTTCCGCGCCTTCACAGCATTGGACTCAAATTGCTCACGTTGCCATTGGTCTCCGGTGGCTTGGATCAGGCGAAGACTGCCGATCATGTTTGTGTATACCTGTAGATCCCACCTTGGTTTGCGTTCGTCATGGTCTGCGCCCATTCTGTGATATGCTACAAAAGTTCGTGAATTTGCTTCGAATACTGAGCACGTAAGAGGATACGTTGAACCATCACATTCATTCGAAATAGTTAACGGTGTTCGACAGAAATGTTCTGTTTCGTGGCAGCCTCTTAGGAAACGATTTAGTTAGCCTAATTTCATATTAAACTTTCCACTTGCTAGGATGTGAAGCAGTGGTGGTAGACACCATTCCCCTCCAAGAAATGTAGGTCCTCATGGGAAAAGATTTGCTGAGAAGATCGGTGCTAAACCAGATGTGGTGACGTCCTTCTTCGTGGTATTTAAGAGGTTTTCGTATTGGAGTTAGAGGAAACTTTTGAGTTTATTTGGGGAAAAGAGCGCAGTACGAACTGATGTAAATCGATTATTCTATCGATTTACGAGAATGGTGGTGTATCTTGTAAAATCTGCAAAGGTTAGTTCAGTTAGTGTCGCATCCAAATTGTTCGCTGGCATTATCCTCCGCCAATCGCATAGTGCTTACAAAATCCATATGCTCGAAGATCAAGTCGATTTCCAACGCGGCCATGGGTTTATCAATCGGACCTCTGTGCAACAAGTGGCAGAAAGTGAACACACTTTCGATGGGCTCACGGCTTATCTTTATGATCTCAAAGCGGCATTCGACTCAGTTTACCATTTAGTTCTGTGGCGCTGCCTCTGATGAATGTGCCAAAGAAATGCATCCCACTTTTCCAATTTCTGTGTGCGAACAGCCGAAGTCTAGTTAATGTTTACGGAGGCCCTTCAGTGAAGTTTACCACAGCAGTAGTTTTCGTCAGGGTTGCACACCCACTCTGTATTCAACTTTGTAATTGAGGGTATTATGAACATAGCTTTTCAATCACGTCGGAATAGAGACATTGGTCAGGCAGGAAACTGCCTGATTTGTAATGTGCGAATGATATGCTTCTGACTCAGGGAAGTTAGGTTTCTCTCGAACGTCCGATCAAGTGGTATGTTTATGGCGTGGTTCGCACCATCAAACTGTAAAATGCCGTTGTAGGACCGAATTGTCTCGAACCCGAACCTTGTTCTTTAAAAATGGCGTGGAAATTTGTAGCTCATCAAATGATTTCATATCAAATTAGCCGTCGTCGTCTAGACAGAAGGCAAAATTGACCAATTTTGTGGGATCCGTTTCTTCGCTTGTCGATTCAAGGCCGAATTTAAACAATCAGTGGAATCGGTCCCGAGCTTCGACTTAAAAACAGCCGTTGAAGGTAGATTTTCAAAAACTGTACACGTCTTTATGGTACTGTTCGAGTACCGTAAGAAAATTGCGTTAGCAATACTGAGATTAGGCGTGTTCTTGGATTCACCCCTTCAGTATACACTGCTCCTCGAAGCGGGTAGTGGCTGGAAGATGAGTCAACATGGTCAATCCGCAGCGTGATAAGAGTCTGAAAAGCGGGCGATGCGATTGACAACAGGTTTCGACCGCAGTTCGAGGTCCAATGTTTATGAGTCGGTGATGGAGCAAAAATGCCAGCTTTCTAACTGTAGAGAGGTAGAATATATACAACAGCATCTGCAACATCGTACAACGCCTTGTGAATGATCATGAAATCTGGTGGACCAACATGGGTGCGGAGTTGGCCAAAACCAGAGCAAGTCCGTGCAAGGTTGATGCTTATAGGAACTGAACTGACGGAGCCTAAATCGATTTCGTGAAGTGTATGGGTTTGTACATACTGCTATTGGTTGATTATTGAGCACTCATTGTTATCGTGCACAATACGGTATTTCTCAGGATTTGTGCGATCGAGTGCACTTTCCAGCATAGTAGGTTTGTGCCCGACGGATCGGTGGCATGTTTGCCTCATTCAGCTCCCATTGTGTTGTATACGCTCAGCAAATTTTTTTATGGCTACGGAGTCGTCTGGGGGTACATCGTCCCATCGGAAACCGATTCAGACAGATATATTCCTCCAAACAGTGAAGGTAAATTATCGTCCAATTGTTTACATACCTATCCCCAAATTCTTTCAATGTAACCCATCTCGATACCGCACCCAGCCTACCTATCATCGTCATTATCGTTCAGCGTTAAACAGCAAGACAAACATCACTGACCGCTGTCTTTTCCCCAGAGCTACATGTTT
>LUCM01005348.1:0-16444 GCA_008360955.1 Fasciolopsis buskii
GGCAAGTATTGCGTGTATGTCTGTCCATCGTCTACCTTCTCGTGCGCTTTTCAAATGTGCTGTGAAAGGCCGAAAGAATCGACGTGCCTGTCAGGCTATGACTTGGCGTAGACGTATGAAGAAGTTAGCGTCGACTTTGACCTCGGTTGGTGCTTCCTGTCTTTCTGGTTGGGGCCCAAGAGATGACGATTTTTGTTTGCTAGTGACGCTGAGAAATGTGGTCTAAAACCCGAAGTCACTGGCTGTACCGTATAACAATGGGAATCACTTCCCCTAAAATAATCCTAAATTAACGAAAAAGCTCACAAATTTTGCGCGGTGAAAACACTAATCTACTGTTGTTTTGTTAGTGTTTTATTGTATTGTTTGTCATCCCTTTGAGAAGTCCCACTGACATGTTGATGCGTTGACACCATGCTTATTTTGAAGCAAATACTTTTATGTATACGTATGCATAATTATATACGTGATTGCAGATTACATCCGTTCGAATGCCAACGGCAGTGACAGTCTGGTGGCTCGTTTCTTTGTTTTGTATGATATGAAAGAGATTCTACTCAAGGAACTCTATAAAAAGCAAGAAACAGTGAGTCTTAACCGTCAAACATGATTTCCGTGTGTGGTTTACGATAGTCTACCATTTCAGGAATTTAATCCAGTATTTACACTTACGGTTATATTGATTACATGCACAAGTATGTATCGTTTGTGTATCAGGAGTCAGGTTGTTACTGGCTCACGAAACATCAAATAGCTAATAATGGCCAAGCAACTCCATGTCATCGAGGGGTAGCAGTAAATTTAGGTCATTAGATCAACTCCGCTCCGTTCTTTTGTACATAACGTCATCGAGAATTACAGCGAAGCTCGACAAAGGTCTACCCGTCAACCTCGCCGTTTTATTAATCTAAGTTTCAATTCCCACCGGCCATTACTTTGAAGAGCTAATTCTTCGACAGCCTTTAAAAATTAATGGAACCGCTTCCCACAAAGATTTAAGTATCATCCATCACCCGGGGACTAAAAGGCCGAGATAGGCGAGCAAGATATTTCGGCACACCTCATGTCTTGGGAGTTCACCTTCTCCCAGCAGGGTGAAAATGCCCACAGACTAAATATTTTCTCTCATTTTAGCGGGCTATACACTACTAACACGCCATCCCAGTACCATTTGTTATTTCATTGACGGTAGAACGACTCATCAAGTTGACTGTAAGCCAGTTCGGTCATATCAGATATCGCTAATAGAACATTGCAGATGGTATCGCGGTACAAAGGTAAGCAGCAACAGAAGATCAGGTAATGTGCTGGAAATTGTAACACTGTTTTCGGCTGACGATCCACCTAAAGCGAACTCCCCTAAAGCGTTTCAAAGTACAGCTGTTAATGTCCATGGAGGAAACAGAAGCTAACATAAAGCAAACTGAGTTGCGGTTCTCAACAGACCCATGCACCATATTCGCCAACACGGCCGATTACGTCTCCCTGTGCAACAAATTACCGAAATCGAATAAGAAGCCATGAACCCTCACGATAACGAATGAATTTTCGAGGGTATTATCTATCACTCCACTTTAACCATAAGCATCTGTTTATTTATCTGCAAAAATGTATCAAATCTCAGACAAGAAACAAACCGTTCTTTAATATTGGACCGACGGTGTTACTAGCACGAAACTGTAAATACTATGATAATTTTATTCGGTGCATGCCACTTTCCAAACCGCTTTCATATCACTAAAGCAGCCTCCGTTTAGCTCATCTTGCGCGATTTTCCCGTTGGGCGTTTTTCCAGCATGAACGGTAAGATAACTAGACAAGCAAAACATAGCCAGTTGCCAGTAGACTAAAACTTGTAAATTCGATTACAGATTCCGGAATACACGCAACCCTGGTCCTTTGTAAGTAGTGTACTTACCCACTATGATCAGCCGTTTGAAGTCTCCCGATGCAGGCAGAATCTTGGAGGATTGTCAATAAGACCTACTTGGTAATCACCAAGCCAATTCATACTATCTTGTTTGGTTTTGAAACATCTAGCTTCTGCTTATACTTCCCAAAATGAGCAACAAAAGGGTGTGCATAAACTACTCAGACATTTGTGTGCAAGATGAAGTTGCAAAAACGTTCAACCACCCCATGTTAAATCGCCTTACTGCATCGGGATATGCAAAAACTTGCAGGACAAAATACTGCCTTTATCCAGGCAATGAACGCATTGACCAAATTCTGGAAAACTGATGCAAATTCCTATGTCTCACCATCACTTTACAGAATTCTGATATCGTCGCATTGTATGGCGAAAGTCTTGTTTTCAGGCCTACGGTGAACAGTTTCTCTAATCGAAAAAATACAGTCAAAAGTTGTATAAAGTCTCCATAACCGCAAGTTATGCTCATTATTGCTGTAGATTCGGCCATGAAATGAGTGGATATCGGGTTGCCCGGTTTCTACACTTTCCATTATCACCGAGCTTCAATGTGCAGACAATTTAGAGCTGAACTCGAAGGACCTAAATGCCTTTCAAGTGGCTCTTATTCAGTTCATATTAACTCTGCGAGAATAGCCAAGTTCAGAATACACAAGAGCCCTATTTGATAATCAGAAACAAGATGTGTTTATTTGTCTCCTACATTCAGCACTCTTTTTTTGCTAGGCTTGTTTGTTAACGTAATCCGTGCACTGTGGCTGCATTTGTAATGATCTTCGAGTCTGAGAAAATGAACATTACAACCACCCTTGAAGAGACTGGTCTTGAAATCAATAACACCGAAACCGGGTTATTCGTAATAAGCATCAGTCAAGCAAACTGACTCCTACAAACGAACAGATGGAAACTGTCGCGGATCACAAAATTTCGGCCTTACTAATCTACCTAATGGACATGGATGACATCCATGAATGATATCCAAAGGGAAATTAACGCCACCCGAACTGCGTTCTTCAGCTTCAAGACACCGTGTGGTGATAGAACGAGATAGGTCTCAAAATTTGATTCAGGTTGTTTGCTGCAGCAATCTGCTCAGTTCTGCGTGGCTGTGAAATGTGACTATTAAAAGTCAAGGATTGCAGACGACTGGAAGATCCTAGTCACTGGTCCCCTGAATGAATGCTGAAAATAGGATGACATTTCATAACCTCGAGTGAAATTATTAAAAATCAACGTAGCATCATCTGCCTTTCCACGTCAATACAACATCAACGATTGAAGTTATTTAGCCATATTCTTCCTGAATATGAACACACTTTAGCAAGACTGTTCTGGCCGCACGTCCGTGTCTTGCATGGCGTTGGTGACGATCAGGACGGTTGAAAATTTGGTTGGGTACCTTCAGAAGACATGAGTCAACATGAACTTCGTTTAGCGTACTGCACTCTGCGATGGAAGATGAACTGGATCGACTCGTGCAAGTATTTTGTTGCTAACCACCAAGTAAAGGCAGAAACAAGCAGGGGCGATTACAAAGCAGGTTTATTCTTCTCAAGGAACCATCAGCAACAAAGCAAATTAGGTCAGATAAGTCATATCAAAGTTTATTATTTTTATCCACATTGCGTTTATCCCGTTGCCACAAGATATGATTTGCTTATGTTCAGTGAAATCTGGGCTGCTGGATTTGACATAAATCTAATTAGAATCTAAAAACAGAACCCTGCAGTAAGATAAGATTCTCATTTAGCTGCCTACTTTCAATCAGAATGACGATGCGTTACGTGGCATGTTGTCTATGCTCTCAAAGCCGCCACTCCTAAAGGAATCAGTTCAGACGAATTTATATCTACGTATGCACAGCCTACAGACTATTGGAAACAAGCTCAAAATTCTGTTGAAAATATCGCAGCACACATGCACAGCTTTCAGTGCTTGGATGGATAACCGGAGTTACAATCCAGAGGGGCGGCGATGACCTAGAGCTCCCAAACCTGAGATCACCATTTAAGTGTTCATTTGAAGTAAGCTTCTTACTGCTTTGGTTGTTGTGTTGATCAGCTGTCCTCGAGATTTACTGAGCCAAGTGGAGATGAAGAATTTGCGGCACTTCTACGGTAGTTCATCACACAATAAAAAATGCTCCCGCAGGACGGATGATTTGTGAGTTTTACTAAATGGGGCGTCAATGCTCAGCAAGTTACAAAATGTAGTTTGGCCCAACTTCTTACGAATTGTTAAACTGAATGCTGATTCATTCTCTTTGAGCATAAGACCGTAATCAACGAATCTAAGTAGTACTAAATTACCGACGCTTATTCTCACCAATTATTTTGCCCCATGGCTCACATTCAGAGGTTGCTGCTCAAAATGCGGGAACTAAATGCGTGCATAAAAATAAGGCAACTTTACTGTCGCACGATTTATCTATTCATAAATCATCATTATCATAGATAGAACGGGAATCGCAAGAATTATTGGCCACTCGGTTACGCTCCACCGAGAACCTACTAACCAGGAGCAGTGTACTTCAAGGAGCAGGAAACGATTGGCGCAAGCATAAGGAGAGTTTGCAACACAGTATGGAGCTGTATGAGAGAGATAAAGACCGCGCAACTGAAGAGGTGGGTTATTATTATTATTATTATTGTCGAAAGTTTTATTATTGATACGGCAATGTCCCTACAGAGTACTCAGAGAGAATGACGATCTCCACGAACAAACATTTTATTCCGATCGTTACTTCATTTTTAAAAAATCGAAATTTTCTCCCATGCGAAAACAGTCATGTGAAATGAAATGGGCTGTCCGGTGCTGAAGATGCTCGCTCTAGACGATAGTACCATTTTATTCCTATTATTGCTGTTATTAAGGTTCAAGGGACTTTGAGATTATTGTAAAGTACAATTAAAGTATGATTCAAAATGTGAAGGGAACATCTTAAGCAAGACAAGGGGGTTCATTACTGCAAAATCGTAAGACAACTTTCTGTTCCATTCGGTTCACATTCCTACATCGGGCACTCAGTGGACAAAATGTATTCAAATGGCTTTCTATAATGAGATCAAACAACTATAGGATATAAAATATTAGGTGGTCCTCATGTATCAACATTGAGTGTACATCAAAGTAGCGGTGTTTGAATGCGTCTCATATTAGTCGTCAAAGTAAAGGTCGTTTGAATACAGAAGGTGACCTGCGAAAGTCAGTGGTTGGTACCAAGGATATTGAAAATTTGGTTGTTGTCATGACCACTGACTGGCTTAATAAAAGCTGTTTTGCTAGCCATCACACTGGTCTCAAATACACCTATGAAAACAGGCTTTGAAAAATTCCTTCTTGATCTGCACAAATCACCTAAACCAAGATTACGAGTAAACACTTAATGCTAATGCACTAGCCTAGATCTAGGAATGAAAGTCATATTATTGGTCTCGAATTTCTTGTACTTTAACGACAACGAGCTGAAACAAGGAATTGTAATAAATGGGAAGTCTGCCGTGACTCTTTTGGAGTACAAGAGTCACTTTATTAAAGCTCACATGCAGCACTGTTTTGCACTGGATGCGTTTCAGTATTTATTCATAAATAAGAACACAGATTGCAAAAAATTTCAAAAAAACGCTAACATTAACATCTGGTGAAAGTAGAAAATTCTTGGTTTTGAAACTGGAACATGGTTCTAACAGTGACCTATTTTGAGTACACTGATGAACAATCCAATATTATTTTCAGTTGAACGATAGGATCAAAATAATTTGCCTTCTCATGGAGACGAAACGCTTTAAGCACTTCAGTTGTCAGTCGATTCGAAACGTGTACCGGATGAGCAACAATGTAGGGGAAATATTCATTGTTCTGTGGTCACACTTTTTACGTACAAAGGAGAAAAAGGTTGGTGCGAATTTCCAAAAACATTAAAAACTGGTGATTACAGTATGCTAGAATTGATGCCAAACTGAAAAATGATACGGTTTTGTGTCACAGAGAAGACTTTCACAGCAGCATGTGGCTCGTTTGAGCTCCATGGGTGCATAATGTTATTAATTTCTTTCAGTAGCTGGGTTGCTTATTCCAAGGAAGGTCGTTAGTGCTACCAGCTCAGTCGAGATAGCTGCAGTAGGCTTGTGTTATTGAAACTAACTTTAATAAGTTAAGCATCTTTCTCATCACGAGTGATTATTCGTGAACTTTATTCTCGTGTGAAACTAATAAGCAGGAATCAAAAAAGGTGTGATACAAACAAATGCAGCCTTTTTGATAATACAAAGTGATACATTTGCCTTACATCTTTTTGAACTTCTTGGACAATGACGCATTGTATTCCAACACATTCAGACTTTTCGTTTCGATTCACCCAGTTTCCACATACCAGAGTTCATGATTCATATAGCTAGCCGGGTCACCCTAATAAAAGGACAAAATACAACAAACTGGTGCTGCCCGAATGTCAACATCACACAAAAGCTGTACTATTTCAGGTTCATATTTTACCAACAGAATGTTCTCGCGGTATTTTGGTAATAACCGAATGTTAAATTTAGCCAACAGGATGCGAAATACTATAAAACTCCAATATTTAGACTTTTGCAGCCAAATTGATTTCCTGATCGTGTTGTTTGAATGACACCCAGTGGGATAGAAGTGATATTTACACTCTGGTGTTTGGTTGCGCATTGGACCACCAGTCTATGCACTGTTCTGTTACGCGCGTGGAGTAAATTCATCAATTCCGTAAAACCTTTGCCTCCATGACTCTCTGAGTTTTACTGAAATAACAATAAAAAGCTATAGCATTTGATTTCAGCTTTGATTAGAAGAGAATATTGTGACCTGGAAGTAATCCGTTGCATTGTTTCCTCCATTTATAGTGTATTCGATTCTTCACAGTAATTCGTTCACTGCGAAATATTGCACAGAAAGCTGCCAACGGACTTGAGTCATTGCAAACACATCCCATAGGAAGCCAGCATGTGAGTTGGCTTCTTGTCGAGAACCGTGAAATTTGTATAATTTTTGTATACCCAATATAGTTAATAATGGGAGAAATGCACGGAGTAGTGTAGTCTTGAACGACTTTGCGTGAGTGATACAATCACACGCTGTAAAAAACAGAAAACCTCTTATTGGGTAAGTTTTACACCGATAGGGTACAACATGCATAGTGCATTTAGGAAACTTTGAAAACTCCTGAAATGCTTAAATAGAGACCAGCATTTTTTCCACTAAAATTCCTTAAAGTTATCGCACCTTCATGGTCATTTACTACACTCCCATTGGACTAGAAGAGCTGTTTCTATTCTTCTTCTTCAACAACTGCGGCAAGGTGCTGATTTCGGGGTAAACAAAACTTTTGGAATTAGTGATGGTAGGTTAACAAAATCCTTAAGAAAAGCGTTAGTCAGTGATGGCATCTATCTGTATCAAAGATAATAGGTTGTCGTGTAAGAAAAAAGAAGTATTAGCTTGGTAAACACCGCATTCAAACTACTGGCTGACATTAACTCCGCCGATTATCCGGTGCTCACGAAATGTACGTGCGTGGCAATTAAGACGATTTCCGACCCGATGAGAGTTGTAGCGATTGGGTATTCACTTTTCGACAAACCTAAGGTCATAGACTCACGATCTTTTACCTCCCTGATGTGGAAGCGGCTGTCGATCCAGTCGACCATGCGGTCCCCAGACGCTGTCTCGCACTAAGGAATGTATCCGAGAAATTCATTCCACCTTTCCAATATCTATTCGCTGTCAGCCAAAACTGAGTCCATGCTTCTGGCTACCGCTTTTAACTGAATTGCACCAAACTGTCACATTTGGGCAGTGCCTTTTTTAAGACTATTAACCTTGTACCAACGTGCTTTGGTTTTGACTTCCACCTCAGGGTATCATCTACTCAGAACAAAAAAGAATGAAAAACAACGAGATAACAACTCCAAGGTAAAAAACTGAAGAATTTTCGGGGAAGAGAAAAGATTTCCGGCACAAGAAGGCCACTCATTCTTCGAACCATTGTTTGAGTGGCATCTTGGGCCCCACATAAGCAGATGGCTGGACCCACACGACCCATTCCACTGGATAACATTTCTAAAACTTTTTCCCACGTCATTGACTGGCCACCTTGACAACCTGAGTCAAGCAATAGTGCACAGTAAGGCAATCGTTCTGTGGGCATGCGTAAAACACGTTCTAATCATCTGACTCTATTCAAACCAATGTTTCTTTCAAAGATTGAACCCTAGAATCTAGTGCCTAATACCCAACCTCTGAGTTACAGGAGCATTCTGTGACCAAATTCCACCAGTGCCGCAAAGGCAAAGATGTTCAAGTCCCGAAAGTCTTTACACAGCTATTGTTCTCAGTGGCCAAGTTTCTGAGCCGTACATCACGACCGACATCACTTCGGCTGCTTAAACTCGATCTCTTATAGAAAACCGCATGATATGTCGGTGCCACAAAGGCCTCAAGTTGGTGAATGCCAAGCAGATCTCCTGTAACTGTACAGACAGAAGCCAGAGCACAAACATTATGTGAGATAAAACTAATTAAACCTGCCCCTGTCACCCAGTTCTTCCCCTGAAAGAGCAAGTTCGGATTTCGAGCCAATCTAGTCCTGCAACAGCACTTTATATTTTGAAGGTATACACCACACAAAAGTGACCACTAGCATAGGTCGCATTCCAGATTCACGCAAACGAGGGGTCTGTAGGCCAGTCGGACTGCATTTCTGAACGGTTTCGCACTGCTTTCAAATGGTTCTGACAGTTGCTTGCATGTTTGGAATGGTGTAGTGTCATTTTGTTTGCAGTATTTAGATAGATATAGCTATAATCTTTACATCAGATTCTGAATTTAATCGGAAAACATTTTTCTGTATGTCAATATTTTCAAAACCCTGAAATATTTCGTTTGACACGCAACTAATCTTGATGTTAGATAATTCATAGCTGAACAATCAATAATTCTTGATTATATAAATGCACACTCTCGAAAACACTTATTCAAAACTAATTGACGCACTCGAAGTGGGCTAGAAGTCAGAAGACAGAAGAAATTATCGGCTATCCATTTAACTCCAGTAATTAAAAACTCATTTAGCAGTATAAAATTTAAAAATTAAAAAAGGGTAAAGTAAGTAAATCCTCATTCAAGCAGTTCTGCCAAGAACTATCATGAATTTTGTGGTCTGGACTGGGCACAGGTCGAATCCAAGGTAGCCAATAGGATAGAGCAGAAACTGGTTAAAATTCGCCATTTTGCAACGCAAACATTTTCTTCTGTATAGTAGCTACCAAAAATAATTCATCAAAGGCATAGTATGATGAAGCGGTTGTGCAAGCATAATCGACCACAAAAGTAACTGGAGGGATATCAACGACTCTAAAACAATATTATCCAGACCTAGAAAACTTTATATCTTTTGATAGCCCGAATTAATATTGATATTAGCAAAATCACATGGTTTTAAAAATTTTTCTTCATGTGATATCGACTCTCAGTAATGAGTTGACCGTTGATGGTACATGATGAATAAGCTCACGAATCCGGATTAAATCACGGATAATCAAGCCGACTGGTATGAGCCTCCAGATCAATGCAATTCTAAATCCATCAAATTTGCGCAGTCCGAAATAGACTTGGACAGGAATTTCAGTGCATCAAATCCCTTCAAACTGAACGTTGTCCTGAAATTTCATTTTACTAATTTGGTTTGTCCTCTCACAGTTTAACTGCTTTCTATTACCTATCGTTCCATGCAGCAAGTCAACAACCCAAACCAGAGGGCACTAGTGCGAGGTAGGTGGTTGCACAAGCCAAGCCACACTGACCCATTTGAAAGTCAACTGGCAGGACCTAGATGAGTTGCTCTAGAGACAAACTGGACAATGTTAAATATTCCAGTATTTCATTATATTTTCCAAGCAGTCGCAATGACCAGATTGAAATTTAATATTATTTCCGGTGTGCACGCTTTTCAGTAGGGTGACAGAAATTCAAAAATTATATTCGTCAATGATGTCGCTTTTCTTATTTCACTTCTAATTACAGAAAGCAACACTGCATATGAACTTCCGTCTAATACTAGTAAGTGTTTTTAAAAGAAAAATGCATTTCTGGAAGTAATGAATCGTTTTTAAACTGAGTATAGAACACACTGCATTATCTTTAAACACTTTGCGACCGGAACCATCTCCCTCCTCCGCAAGGTGCACACGGCAAATTGCATCACCGGCATGATTCAAACAAACACCGTCCTGAAGCAGAATTTTGGCATAGCCCGTAATCTTTCGGCGCATTAGATAGAAGGCAAGCAGTTTCTGTTGTTTATACAGACCCAGTTTCTATCGTTTTACGTTTTTTTAATCCTTCGGGTGGAATTACGAATTGAGCTTAACTATGGGTGACAAAATCAGGACTTGGGAAGCACCGGAATCGAGTTTCACTGGCACTAGAGCTCATCAGTTGTGCATAACCATCATAACATTCATGGTTTGAAACCGGGCCCCATCGTGTGTTGTTAATACGCTTATCCGAATTACTGGGTCCAATCTGTTCAAGTGTAGTCCTCAATGACGGTCAACAACGGCCGACAGCTTCGAAGGGAGGCAAGGTTATTGTCATTAACTCCATGCGTAGGGGCCCAGGTTCAAATCCTGGGTGTGAAGATGGATATGCACCAGCGGTGGGCTCCAATGAGAGCTAAACTCATTTGTGGTGCTTCCCGGGTGCAGGGTTGACCGGAGGACCTGTGGATTATGCGCTGCGAATGGAATCCGAATGGCAGTCAGTCGAAGCAAATTGCCATCGGCCCCACACACTACTCGCAAGTAATTGTGGTTATACATATACATATATATATGCAGTCTTTGGCTCCTGGGCAGGGGAAGATGGTTCAGTAAATACCAAGTGAAATAACAGAAGGAATTCAGGTACAAGTAATGATCACTCATATCTAGCTGGACGTCAGCTACGTTCATTTCAACAAAATCTTTAAAGAGGACTTAAATGGATTTGTTTCCCAAAGGGCTTTAGCTGGGTAATCCATGATGCGGATTTCGAAAGTATGTAAATCCTAGCATGGTTGTGGGGGTCGAATAAGTCATTTTCTCTCAGTCATGAGATCACTGTTTCGTCACAGATACTGATCTAAAACTGGCACATTTTTATTGTCACCAAGTACGGGCACTTTCCTTCGAGAGTTTTGTTTTTTTCACTGGTGAGTTGTAAATTAATTAAAAAAGATGTCGAAAGCCGTTATTCAACGTATGCGTTCACCACAATATACCGCATGGTATATTCGAAAGACCCACTTTGTTTGCATGGTTTATTGATCAATTTTTCACGCCATCTCATTTAACTGACTGAATTTGATTAAGACCAAAACTGAGTAATGACCTTCGTGGTTATTATACTATACCATATGGTCAGAAACAGGAGTCCATTGTTATTTCGAGATGATATATTTGCTAACATTCTCTCCGCCATTACTATCCAAAACAGAAATTCCTCTCAACGGCCGTGTCGATACGAGATGAGATTACTTTGACGAACAAAAAATTTCGTGGTCTGAGCGCCACCGATTCGACCAGGCATAATCCGTTGTCTAATATCAGTTATATGTCTGCGTCAACGGATCCATCTTGGCGGGACGGCCCTCGTGCTGCAAAAGCAAAATCATGATACTGGTAGCGGATTCACTACTTCACTAGCAGAAGAAAGTTACCATTCATGACCCAAAGATTCGCAACCATTCTCAACATTTTCATGATACACACAGAGAACAAACTCCGAATTATAAACGCTGCTCACAAATGTAGAAGTTTAGCGAACGATTAGATCAGTTCGGCAATGCTAATCACACTAGCTTCCTGTGCATATTATACAAAGCTATCGTTTGTATAGGCTCTCTATTCCCGTGCAGAAATTTTCTATCTGTGATATATGACTTGTCCAAGATTACCTCTGCTTATGTAATAAGGTGTCGTTAATAAAATCTTATGGAACGATGCACTTATGCTTCCCTTGATCTGGGTTACTGGACAAACTTTAGAAATGAAAAAGGGAAAACAACAAGCAGAAAGATGGCAAAGTAGCTGCGTCGATCTGATTTGATGAGTATTTTCTCACGGAATGAAGATGACCAGTTGATGATGTATAGGCGAGTGGCCTCGAAATACTGATGCACCTGGCCGAAATCCACACATGCGTATTTTATCTTTTTCATTTGTCAAATAATTTTGTCCATTTTCGTCAAGTCTTTGATGATACTTTATCTGAACAGGGGCTTGTGGCTGTTATATATATACATATATATATATATATATCAGCTTTCGGTGGGGTACCACCGTAACAACCACGTCTCGGTCAGTTTATTGTACACTCATCAGTTCTCTGTGTGCACTCAGCGGATTTTCATATGAATGGAGTGATTTTTTGGGGTAGGATACGTCCACAAATATTTGATAGAGTAACCAAACGAATTCCACCAAATATCTTGCATATACGGTGAGGCTCCCTGTCCTGCAGTTAACGAGATTCAGGGCTAATCAATCTCGGGCTTAGTGATTTGAGTTTTTATTTTGGCTACTGATGCTGATGTTAGTAACCAACAGTTGAGCCACGTGAACTGGACCATCATCATAAGAATCGACTTACTCGTGCGGATGTGAAAAGTATTTGCATAAATTGCTGCACATTACTTGGGATTTTCTTTCTCCTTATAAGTGTAGTGACTTGGTTCCCATTCCGCTTGGTCCAGTAAAAGAAGCAATACCTTCTTCATGGACAAAAATTTACCTGTACAAATGCCAACAACAAGAAGAACGTAATCATAGAAGTGTCCAGTGGAAAATCAAAAATCGTCAGCATCTAACTACAGTGAATAAAAATGTGCGACAGTCGGATAAGACAAGCTGACCGACCAAACGTAATTTTAGTACATTCATTCATCGATTCAAAAAGGCAACATTTGGTGTGAAATCTGACAGATAGCAAACAGTGATCATGAGAATTTGTTTGATGATGAAGGCCATTGGGTTCGACAAAGCAAAGTACGGAACAGTCTTAAAAAAGATAACTCATCTGTTCAAAGAAACTGAGTTGTTGTTAGTAAGTTGTAAAAAAAAATCAGTTGATTTATGATCACGAAGCAACCACAAACACTTGAATTTTAGGATCCTTAAATTGATATTCATGAAGGTTTTTCACGAGGAATCTGGAGCCTTATAGTGGAAGGTTAAATTATTTGTGTTAGATAACATGGTCGCAATTGGTTCCCAATCTCATAAAAGCCGGCTTTTTTGTCATTAATGGAAGCGATAACCATCTCTTTTGGACAATATTTTCGTGGTTTAGGAAATAAAAAGAATCATTCAAGAGAGCCCTCCTCAACAATTTTGTACTACGGAATAGCTTACCGTTTATACATATGACAACAATCTGGTATACAGCTTGCTGGCTTTTGGTTGTTGCACAGATTTGCGTGCAGCTGACGGGGTGAATCAGGCTCAATGCATTCCGAGTAAAAAATAAAATAAGGCTAAATCCCAAATTTGGTTCCGCTAATGGCGTCTATGAGACCAGGAGTTTCCCTTTCGTCAATTTATAAGAGTTAAGTGGAATAAACTGCAGTGCTGTTCTTCTGAAATTATCGCATTATATCTGCACAAAATTGAACTCCAAGAAGCTAGAACAATGGTAAAACAAAATGGCACTTTTTTAATTAACAATAAATAAACTCGAAGCGCATGCACACAATAAAATATACTACTCGTGTGACAAAATAAATTGAACAGAATCACTAAGTTGGAAGTATTCTGCTCATAGTCGAAGCACGGTGATCCATAGTAACACTGAACCAGCAAATGAAACCGTCTACGAGTCAGGAAATAGCACGCTGGGAAAGGCGTTACGTGCTGTCAGCTGCGAGTGGAACGAAACAACTAGGCACTGAAAATGAAACGTCATTTCGTTGGTCAATCTAATCTTCTACGGCTCTCTTCTTGAGGTCCGCGCTAACTTCCCGAGGGATGATTACAAACTTCATTTGACAGGGAGAAGTAGTGCAATTAGTGGCCCCTTCGCATCTTAAATTCGCTCTTTTATATGTCAGACCTTTTATAACTCCGTGACTGTTTTTTGCCACTGTTCGCTCCATTCACTGCTATTCGGATGACTGTGGCGTAACGATGACGATCAGGACATATTAAGACTGTTATCAGTCGTAAAAACTGAATTGATTTGAATCGAACTGATTGCATGAGTTCAGCTGATACCTATTCATTTTGGTATAGTTTTGATTGCTCTATGTAAACAAGCGGCCCGAACGGGCTAGTCGGTATCACATTAATTGTTACGACTAACGCTTAGTTTTAGAGAAAAAGAATGCTTTTAACAGTGGCATCTTGTCAGTGCTGACCCGTTAGGATGAAGGTCTTAGCATAAAGCAAATGTGTTTACAAACGTTCCTGGTAAGAAACCCGTCGTGCAAAAAGTCAAAATTTCAATGATGACGCCGTCTCCCTTCCGCAAAATCACTTTAGTACACCACATGAAAACTGGTAAATGTGTGGTAAGTCCTTCTCTTAATGTTAATTTTACCGCCCTTAGGATAACCTATGGATTTCATGGACCCAGTATCGTTTTCGTAACTAGATATGAAACCAGTTTCATGCGAAACTTCAAAGAAATCTAGCTACAAAAGTCCCATTCATATCTTGTCAAAACTGACCGATAAAGCGTCAGATGAAAAAACCTTTTGATAAGTAAGTGCTAGATTACTCGTTTATGCCCTTATTCTACGGCAAATTGAGGTGAACCTCTGGAACATTATGCCTTGTGCTGTTCTGTTACTCTGGGAATTCAGCTGATGCCCCACTTTTCCCGTGGCAATTAAGCTTAAAACGTAGCGGAATGCGAGCCCGGAAGGAAAGAAAAATGAGATAAAATCGCAGTGGAGTTGCGCACGCAGTGGTAAAAATACGGTGTCTATGTATACTGTATTTCTGGCTACCCGTTTTGAAATCGTTAAAAAGGTTTCCGAATGATGACAACACTAATCGGAAGTGACTCCGATCAGTTTACTGCAATTTTTTTTTCATTGGGCTGAGACATGGTTAATCTTGTATGAACAAACTTTTGCGTGAGTACTGTAAGGTACAATAACAAGCTTGAAAGCGAGGTGTGCTTCCTTCTAATTACGAATGTTCGACAATTTGCGCGAATGACTTTGATATAATCCCAAAATAATGTGACAAGCAGTACAACGGTTAGTGGATGCTACACTATCATTCAATACTTGATTAGTCCCATCACAGATGAAGTTCAACAAATACATTATGAGAGAATTTTGCTATCTGATGCCTCCCGATATGCCAGACTATCGCAACCAATATCCACCATATGGATATCTTGGTAAAATCTTGCCTCGGCACGTGCAACAAGTTTCGGATAACGTCAAGGTTCATACACGGTACAGGCCGAATCAAATACGAGGATTGGGCTTGCTTTTAGGCTAATACAAGCAAACCGCGCGAAAACCACTCTGTCTAAATGAAATTATTAGTCAAATTCTGCTGAACATGAAGCTTCCTTTGGAAAAATTTAGCGTTATCAGACAGTGCACATAATCTAGGAAATTGGAGAATAGTTTCACCATAGCAGGATCAAATCGATCCGTAGTCGTACAACTTCTTGCTTCTAGCCTTTAAAAAGATTACTTCTTTCTATTCCCGACCAAATAAACTGAATTGCTTAGTGTGAGAGACTGAAAGTACATAGTCCAGAGATTTCTTTCCAGAAGCAGCTTGTCTCGGAAACTTTTATCGGCCGTCTTACCATGAACACTCGGTAGAACTAACCGGTCGTCATATTGGTACTTGTGGCACTTTTATTCACTGTAGAGGATAACTGCTTGCCTGGCTTACGGCAAATTCAGTGTTTACCTCACATTCACCAAAATGTTTCACTTTTTCACATATAACAGGATTGATAGAGGGTGAGTGATTGGGTGAATGAGTGAGTGGCCGAGTGAGTGAGCGGGTGGGTGAGTGAGGAAGTGAGCGGGTAAGTGAATGAGTGGGTGAGTTAGTGAATGGATTATTGAATGATTGAGTGAGTGAGCAAGTGAGTGGAAGAGTGTGTGAGTGGGTGAGTGGGTGGGTGAGTGAGTCAGCGGGTGAGTGAGTGAGTGGGTGAGTGAGTGAGTGAGTAGGTGAGTGAGTTGAGCGGTAAGTGATTGAGTGAATGAATGACTGAGTGAGGGAGTGAGTGATTGAATGAATGAATGGGTGAGTGGGTGTGCGTGAGTGAATCAGTAATGAGTGAGTAGGTGAGTGAGTGGGTGTGTGGATGAGTGAGTGAGTGAATGAGTGAGTGAGTGAGTGAGTGAGTGAATGAGTGAGTGAGTGAGTGAGTGAGTGAGTGAGATCGTCTGGACGGTACGAGTTGTTATCCCGCTTACAAGGGTGTCCTTCCGTGTAATAGATACGGATTATCTGCACTTTACACTGCGAC
>LUCM01005348.1:16466-67588 GCA_008360955.1 Fasciolopsis buskii
GTGAGTGAGTGAGTGAGTGAGTGAGTGAGTGAGTGAGTGAGTGAGTGAGTGAGTGAGTGAGTGAGTGAGATCGTCTGGACGGTACGAGTTGTTATCCCGCTTACAAGGGTGTCCTTCCGTGTAATAGATACGGATTATCTGCACTTTACACTGCGACTGGATATCACAAGTTCTGTTGTGAAACTTTGTGGAAGGCAGATTCTGAGTAATTTAGTATAAATCACAATGGTTTCTCAATAATTCTGCCACAAGCTAATATTTACAACGAAATCACAAGCCTCGTGCTTTAGGCTTGCTTAGCGTTGGAAATACGGACCAAAGTAGACTTTTCACTAGCATGTACCTTCAGTCAAGGCAAACAGGAAATCCACGAGGAAGAACAGAATGCGAACAACTCAGACTGATTTGAGGCGGATAAAAACGAAAAAACATCATCATTATATATCTATACTTAGTTTATCTGTCTCTGCTTTTCAAGACTTTCGTATAGATTTCGTCCAGTCGTCTGGGATCCTAATTTTTGTGTCATGAGCATTTACGTAATGGTCTTTTGACCCAAAATTCCAATGCACAGATAACTCATGGACTGCTCTCTTCCGAACACATTTTTAGTATTATCGAGCTTTTTGCCACTGCGTCGCAATGATATTGGCCAGACCTTCGATTTGGACGCACTTTCGGGAAGTATTTCCATCCTTAATACTAAGATCTGACTTATGTCCCATTAACAAAGTAATCGATGTTTTAACTTCCATTAAATGGTTTATCTTAACTACTATAGAATTTTGAAATAGAAGTAGTTTCTTGAAATGGCACCAGTGAACAAGATAAATCCGCTATCAAAGTCATACCTCCCGGATCTTCATGTTGGGTTAAGACAAGTACTCGCCTTTTTTGGAGCCCATTGATATCTAAATATGTTACATTATTTGCCCTTCTATGTATGAAGGTTTATGCAATATCTAGTATATCTTCCTGACGGGATTAATTACCACTAATTTAACTGCCATTGTTATTGCCATCACAAATAGAATCACTTTGCCCATTTTGAAGTGTTATTTTTATTCCCTCCACAAGCTGTTCTGGCTGCTACTTTGCCACGAAGATGTTAATAGTATTCATGTTAAAATAGCTACATGAGCTTACCATCTACCTTTATTCTCCAAACGCTGTTAGGAGTAATTGCTTTTCTATTTAGCCCAGCCACGGGGACATAGTTGTGTAGACAAATAAGTAAAATATAACGTTTCTGAGCAACAGAGCGCAGGAACTATTGACAAGGGAAAATTGGGCTGAATTTTATCATGTTTTAGCATTGTTTTATTGTTTTATATCATATTACATAGACTCTTGGACTCTTGTTGCGTTTCAGTGAAAAAACGATAAAACGTTGCACTCACCACCTTGCAAAAAACGATGGGAAAAAAAACCTGCTGAATGAATGATTATATCATTTATGTTGCTGATCACAGCTCAAAAGATAATTTATTTAGTGGTATAAAAGATATCACTAATAATTGATAGCGCCCAGCAGAGAATTCTAAATTTCGTCTCAATTAAGTAATAAATGGGAATGCAGAAAACATTGGTAGACAAAACGATGGATGGTGCCCTGTTTCATCTCGCAGTGCCCAAACCCTCCGATCTGAATTGATAACTCTCAACGATTTTCTACACATAGAAATGTGAGTACTGTAGTTCAGATTTCTATTAATAGCAATTCCTACAAATTTCACATTCTCAAACCTGGTAAGTGTTTCTGAGTCAATGGTTGACGGTTCAGATGGGTAGATTGACTGGGTGATAGAGAACAGAAATTCTAAAAGTTTAAATGCATTGAGATTTTGACCGGCTTGTACCAAAAACCATGAAAATTAGTATTCATTGGTATAAACGGCTTGAGAGAGCCATATCATCCGCATACCTAAAGAACAGATAGGTGGACCCAATTAAAAGGTCACTGGTTTACGCAGAGAACAGATAGGGGAAAGGAACGGCACCCTGAGACTAGCCTAAATTGTAAGCCTACACCTTCCACATATAACCGCCCACTCATTTTCAGTGGGTTCTGTTGGTAGAATAAACAGCTATGCTATTAAGAGCCTGGGACAAGCAAGTGTTCCCAGAGGGTGGTTCAGAATCAAATGCAGAGGGATAACCTAAAAGAAAATCGATAGATTTCATCGATTCACCTAAGGACTTACAAATATGATGAACGAGAGAGGCGACAACATCAATAATAAAAGTCCTGGATTTATAAGCAAACTGAAATGGATCGTCTAAAGTATTCTCATAAGAATGCAGACGCTTAACAGCAACACGATTTGTCAATTTAAGATAGAAAGAGTTTATGAAAAGGGGCAGATGCGTTCGGGTAAAAGCTTTGGAATTACTAAATTTTGTGATGTGGAAAACTGCTGGGCCTCCAACAGTCAGGAAAAAAAAAGTTAACGGTATGTTAATTAGACAGTTGGATACATCGCACCACCGGATCTTAAAGGAGATAAAAATAGGCTGTCTTAGTGGTGCAAAGAAGTTTAAACACCTTTTATATGATGCAAAGGATAATCGGTACATCATCATCGTACAAAAATTTGCCTGGAGTAAAATTAGCACTAGGGAAGAAAGGCCTGATACTAATGTCGGCATTCGCAGCACATACCATAGTTCATTTTTATTCCCGCATAACAGACGAATGCTTTTCCACAGAGATCTCCTGTTGTTACTACTCAAGATATGATTAATGAACGTCATTCCAGTTTTTGTTAGGGTGCAGTTGCATCACACTCCTAAATTGCCACGGGATCCGCAAGAGTGCTTCTTTAATCTCCTTGAGACGCCTTCCACCGTGTTGGGTGATCACTTGTGAACAATCTAGAGCAGTTGGCTAAACCTGATTCCAAACTAATGATAGGTGACGTAGGAAGCTCACGGCTGTGCTCACCGGCGTCCGTGGTGAAAGGGTTTGATAGGCAATCAGAATATCTAGCCCCATCTAAAGGGCAGATCAACTGAACAATCAATCATCGATCCCCATTAAGTTACGCGACCCTCAGATAGTCCTGTTGCTTTTGGGGTTTGACCATTTGGTCAAATCCTCGGGGTAGAGTACTCTAAGTCCACCCTCTACATCGGTTCGGGCAACCGGGCAGTATCCAGCCCGCAGAGGATTCATGGAGCCCGATGGATGGCAGTGATGTAAAGATGGGGAATTAAAAAAATGGCGTGTGCTGTGAACACAACATATTGTTTCTTTTCGAACTCTATTTGCTGACTGTTTTCATATTTTGCCATGATTTCTTAAGCAAAATAGCTGCATTCAAAACTATGCAATATATATATATAATTTCAGGGGGAGGACGTCTGAATAGTTGGCAAAGACTCGTCTAAAATGGAGTTTCCCTTAGTAACAGAACTGCAAAGCTCAATCGGGTTAAACGCAGCTAACGGTAAGGTTAGCGTAGGACTTAAATCACCTTCAATGATGGCTAATTTATCCTGACGAGGTGAAATAGCGCATACTAAAATGGAACCAAAGCAGATCAGGTAATACGCTGCATGCCCAGCCCATGTTACAGAAGGGTGCGCGCAGTGAATCGGCCAACAACTGAGCCTAAGCTGCTAGATTCCGTCATTATAGAGAGGTTATACATAGAGTGTGAAGAACAAACTCGCAAAGAACATGTTGAATTTCATGCAGGTCCTGAATGCATCCGTCAGATCTTCACCAATTGACGGCTACTAGAGTTCCGTTTGCTGAGATGTGGAGTGCATCAGAAATGTGGCGATCCTCAAAGTGTCGCACATCTTATCTCATGTTGGATTAGGGCTTGTGACCGTCTTTCACTACCTTTATTCGTCCCAAGTGAAGTACGACAAGGTTTCTCTGCACCCCATTCCTATTCAACTTCTCATGTGGAATGTTCTACAGAACGATTTATCTGCTCTTTTCATGGTGGATTCGAACTCCTCCCAGGGCACTAGTTTTTGACTTAGTGTCTGCCGACGATATCCCCTTGCTGAGTGACGATGCATAGACATTTCAACCAGTGTTGAACCACTTGGCGACTGACGTATCCAGATACAATATGCGTTTGCATATCCACAATGGAAGGTACTCAATCAAGACTGCTAGGAACCTGTACTTGCACTCACCTTTTGTTGCTACCGGTTAGAGATAGTCAGTAGGTTTAAGTACCTTGGGAGCCTGAATAAACTTGACGGACGTGTTGAGGAGGCGGTCACACCACAAATTGCAAAAGCCAGATCAGCTTTCGTGAACCTGCAACACTTGTGGCGCCGCCACGATATCCCAATCCCTCCCAAGGAAAAGGCGTACAACGCCACCGTTCATAGTGTTCTAATTTGCAGTTTCGAGACTCGGCCTATCCGATTTGAGGATGCCCGCCGAATTTCTGTGTTCAACCACCGATGTCTCCGGAGCATTGCTCCAGTCTGGCAGGAACATCGGGTAAGCAATGACGAGGTGCGTCGTTCTGTGTTGTGTGCAGACAGTCCTCCTCTGACTGAGATAATCGCTCTACATTGCCTTCGGTGGTTTGGGCAAGTATTGCGTGTATGTCTGTCCATCGTCTACCTTCTCGTGCGCTTTTCAAATGTGCTGTGAAAGGCCGAAAGAATCGACGTGCCTGTCAGGCTATGACTTGGCGTAGACGTATGAAGAAGTTAGCTTCGACTTTGACCTCGGTTGGTGCTTCCTGTCTTTCTGGTTGGGGCCCAAGAGATGATGATTATTGTTGGCTAATGGCGCTGAGGAGCGTGGCTCAAAACCGAAGTCAGAGGCGCGATTGCTTTTTGACCTTTCTGGAGACTCCATGGCCCGTAAAATCTGCTGATTAAGGAAAATGAATGAAATGTGCAAGATGGAAAGAAAAAGGAAAGTTTATTTTCTCTTCCCTTATTATTCTGCCATTACTTTTCCATTTCTGCTATAGTTATGTTTACTTTCCATTGTTGTTTAGGCAATACACCTGTTTTCCAGCCCTTGTGAAATATAAATAAGCTAGAATGGGTTATGCTTAATTTCGTTATGGTTGTGCGGCTTTGACGAGGAAACGTGGGGTGACACTTAGTTATGACAGTCATTTCCAAATAGGGAGTATATATAAGCTATTCTCTACTTTTCAAATCACAGTTTCTGCAGGCTGATACACCACCTTTAGTCTTCTCTTTATTAAGAACGCCTAACTGCCTGTACACTTCGAAGCTAGCTGCCAACAGGGGTGAGTTCGCAACATCCGAGTTTAGTCTCGAGTGTTGTACACAGACGACTAAAGGGCGAACACGAATCGGCGGATGGAGTACTTGCGACAAGTCAGACATTTTCGTGTAGGGGAACGGAAAAGATCTTTGAAGTGTAACAGCCACTGGGTGCAACTGGGAATTTAAGCACCAATAATTTCAGATGATTGCAGCGGCGAATGGGGACCAAGTTGAAGCCAAAATTCCACAAGAGCAACAACGAAGTGATGAAGACAGAATTGCAGCGCAGCTAGTAAGCAGGTGTGGATATCTCCTGGCAGGTCTTTGCTTTCGTACTCATAGAATTAACCCGACAAACCATAGGGGAAGGTTTAACTTGACCTTGCTGTAGCATAGAAAGGACTTCAGTTGGAGGAGAATGCGAAAAAATTTATGGTGTTTTCTGATGATACGATAAGCTTTATCTGTTTAGAGAATGTCGAAATATCTACTGCGAAAAGTTCTAGTACCGGATATGCTGTAAACATGGGAACTCAACCTAAGTAGGAAAAAAACTTCATTTTGCCATTTTTTGTTATACAATTGGTCCACTTTAATTATGAAAATGTTTTATTTTGGTTAAACACAAATGCGTCCGTAAATGTTCGAAACGGAAATTACGATTAGCTGGTACATATTCACTCAAACCGCTGAGTTTCGAAATTTATAATCAGCAAAAGCTCGTCATTCGCAGCTTTAAAATTCTAACTATCGCCACGAACAAACTACTTTCAATGGATCAACTGAGGGTTTGTTCAAAATGCGACTATATTCTCAAGGTGTCGCACAAAGGGATCCCGTGGGTTTGGAAATTTGTGAAACTGCTTAGTGACCAGAAACTGGGTTGAAGGTGGTGCGTCGCTCCTTTGTCAATTTATGCTATCTTGAGCGTGACCTTTTTCTATTATTATTACCTTGGACCTTGTTTAAAATTCCCCATCCACGCAATCTAACCTGCATAATTACCACATTTTGGACATGTGGATCACGTTGGCACACAGTCCCTTCTTTCTGGATTATCTTTCTTTGCTACTCACGAGTAGCGCAGTTGATAAACCAAAGAATCATGTGGGTCACCGACTAAAGCCGCCTTCCGGAGTACAGCATGCCACAGCATGATAACTAATCCCCTCCTCACTACCAAATACTTGTCATTAAGTGCCATTATCACTGGCAACTGGTCGAAATTTTGCTCCCCATCAATTTCTTTTCAGCTTTTCGGACAAAAGACCGTGCAAAATAAAATGTTAGTTTCTCTTCGGTGCATGTTTCGCATACGGATGGACGAAGAAAATTTGGTAGGAAGCACACGACCGATTTGGCGGTTATTGCCGCTCTCCACGTATGCGTACCCGGTATTCTTCTGTCCAACCATCCCTATACTATTGCGCTGCGCTAGTTTCTTAATTTCTCACTAGAATCTCACTTGAACGGTTAGAAGCGTAAATGGATGATGAGTGGATCAGGCAAGGCTAGCATTGAGAAAGGTGACAGCCCCGAAAGTATTGTCTGACCGACGAAAATCCCCCGACCAATCACCATGTGATTCTTAAATCTACTCATCATCTATTCACGCTCCTAAAAATTCAAATGAGATTCTAGTGAAAACGTTAGTTTCCTTGTATTCATCAGCGTATATATAAACGGATGAAAGGATAAAATGTCCCTGAAGATACACTAACTACCTCGCAGTCATTGCCACTTGATGGGACCATCCGACTCTTCTGGAGGCTGGCTTCTTCCGAAGGACATGTAACTTTCAACGAGTCAGTATGTGGTGTTAGAGTGGACTTGGAATTCACCCATGCTCCTCAGGATCAAAAGAGGCTTCATATCACTTTCTACATTTCCACATAATTCTGATACGACGTGAAAAATGATATGGGGGAGGCGGATCATTTATGATTCTCTCATCCCTAGTATATTCAATTCAAATTTATGTAATTTAAGCCTTGGTGTAGTGGACCGGTTAAGCGCCACGGTGGGAAACAAACCAGTGTAGACAGCACAACCCAAATTAATGAGCTGTATAACACGTTCTTTTGATAGACTTGTATGGGGTAACGACTATACATTCCAGCTGAAATCAGACAGGCTGTCTCAGAAAAAGAATGGTGAATTTTGTAGATAAGGTAAAAGTGACCGTAATCTGCTGATTTATCCGTTTATTTCGGAAGTCCTGATCAGGAGAGAATGTTACTAGTTCAAATCAGGGCATTGCTCTAAATCTGACATAATTCGGTGTGACCCACCGAAATACCTTAGGTGCGTAAATCTTGGTCCAAATGTTTTGAGCTCTGCGCGTGTCTGGGGCACATATGGAGCAAACCTCGCGAAGCTAACTAGGAGCACTGAAGCTGTGTAGCTTGCACTGGGCACGCAGCACTGATACGACAACAATACGGTAGTTAGTATAGATGTTTGCTTTCAATGCACCCATGCAAAAGTGTTACAATGTTCTTCCGAGCGGAAATGGGTACTTTTGTGCAATATAAACGCAAGCGCAGAATGGTCTATTCCGTTGAACGTTTGTCACCGGTGATTCCCCGACCACTGAACATTTTGTTGAGATTGTGCACTTTCTTGGGCTCGGTCTTCTTCTTTTAAAAGCATATGCTTGCTTGCATTATTTTGTTTAGATAATTTACGTGATCGGACGATCGATGTCAGTAACATAGACATATTCTCATTGACTTTCAACCAAACGACCAGGTTATATAATAACGTATAAACAAGTAGTGTTTTTTAGATTACTCGTTTTCAATTGTACTAAAGATCAATAAACCGAAACAGTCCACTTAGGAGGGTATCTTATTCGCTGTGGTAGATTAGTCACCGGAGCTTACGGTATTAAGGCGTGGGTAGTATTCCCATGTGAACTGAGATACTACAGAGGTCAACAGTCTTCGTGTTTACTTCTGTAGATAATCGTTCCAGCGAATTCGTATATCACAAAATTGTAACATATCTTTGGTGAGCTGATGTCCTTTAAACGTTTGTGAAGTGTGAGCTAACCGGTCGTCCGTCGCTTCCAACCCGGAACGTGCATTTTCTATTTCCGTTCCAATGAACTTACTCTTAACGTCAACGACGATCATTTACATCGGAGCCGAAAGTTTTCATGAGTTTTCAATCATTACTAAACAAACAACGATACTTCATCAGTAAGGGGAAAGTGGGAGGTGTGAGATATACAGCAGTAAAAGTTTCAAACCCTCCGGAAATTATTAACAATTTTAGTGTCATGCATTCTTTAGAAACCCAGTTGTTTTTCTTGGACAATCTGCTGCAGATATGACTTATATAACAGTAATGAAGGGTTTTTTGTTATTTTCGATGGGATTCGCCTGTAATCGTTAATTGGTGTCACATAATACACCCCAGGCACCGTTTTCACATTATATTTTAGCCCAGTTGAAACTTGTGTCCATGTTTCAAGGCTACATTATGTAATTTTGGTTCGTCACCTTTCCTGAACCCATGTAGATTAACACCCACTGAAACCCATACATAAAAAGAATTGTATTTCAATCCACATTGGTTGATGAGTCCAAATATACTAGGTGAAATCGAATTGCTGTTTTTCACTAGATAACTCGGTTCCAGAACTACATATTATTGGAACCTGGACTTTCGTTACGGCCAGCATGCAGTTCTGCTAGACTGCACGAAGTTATTAGTAATCTGGTATCAACGCACAACTCTGCATTAGGAAGCCATGAAATCACTGTTCATCTGTTTCATTCTTGTTAGAATTTATAAGTAGTGTATATGAATTTCCGACAGTGCTTAACAAGGATGTCACGGCTATAGAAATTATTCTGCAGCTTCTTAGTTATGATTGGAGTGTTGGTATCGCATGACGGATAACTTCGTGAAACATCGAATTTACTACTACTATTGGCCGTTAGGTTAGTTTAGGCCATACGTGGTTAAAAAGAAGCCTGGTCTACTGTTACTGAAAGGCAAAGTCCTGACTAATAAAGATATACGAAAGAAAAACTTAACTATCGTGTTCCCTGCACACGTTACACGATTTGGTGATGCTCACTTTCTCGGAACAGAAATGTGCGCCGGATAGACGTTGCATAAACAAGAAACATAAGGATAAACCTATTTGCTGCCAAAACCGGGCTGGTATTTGAGTTGGGCTTTCCGCTACCCTGAAAATTCCAGTGGTTTGTTTACGCTCAAGTGAGACTCTTTATAAGTCGCTGACTAATATTACCAAGACTGGCAACAAACCTCAAGTATGATCAGGCAGCGCAACGGCGATTCTTAGATGCTTTGAAAATAACCTACGGTTGTGTAACCTTTGTGCTAACCTCAAGGTAGATCGTTGAGCTGGGAAAAGGACACTCTTCGACCAAGCAAACCCATGTCTAACATTTTTCGATACACTCCTTGCATCAATTGGTCCTGATATTTGCAATGTTAAACATGTCTAACGTGTAACGCTCTGAGGGGGTCGTCCAAATGACAAGTAGAAGCAATTCAAAATAGTAGCGCGACACAAAGGATAGCGAGTGGTAATGGTACCAGGCGTTCAAATAGTCATGTTAGCGTAATAGAAGAGATGAGAAAACTCCGCAGATATAAAGGGGAACAGAAAAACAGGAGAACGTAGTTCCTGATTGTAATAATTATTCAGAAGGAAGAGAGATGATGAGGTTGGACTAAACACAAAATCAAAATTGAAACCGACGAGACCGTTATGTCGACTACTCTATTCACACCTCCAGAGTCAGGTAGCTCTGTCTCTAATGGATGTAGATAGTTAAATCTGTTCTGCTTTCCTTTTTAAAACAAGTCTAACAAAAAAGGAAAAGGTCAACCTGATCCAGGTTCCATTTATCATCCAAATTTACCTTATATGTTCAGTCTGAACGGGTGCATGACCGCGTATGTGTGGTTCCCATTTCATCTAGTGTTTTTCTGCGCCATCTGCATGTTTTAGACGTCCAAGTGTGCTTGAGTAGAACTATCACTGCAAAGGTAGATCACCAAACTTGATCCCCTGCTTCACCGATCATATTTCCCCGCCTTTGCCCTCCTGCTTGACAATGGGACGAGTTTGTCTCAATTTCATGCGATTCTTGTGCCACCTGACACTCAAAAAGTAGGTGGGTGGACGATTTATTTTCGAGATTAGTCGCCTTGTCAGATGAGTCAACTGCAAGTAAAATTAGTAACAGTGAATGAGTCGCTATTGAACGTATGATCACCCAGAACTAATATATCGCTTCACCACTAAACATGGGTTTTTAAAATACTATTCTGATGCCATAAAAAATGTAGTGTTTCCGAAGGCAAGATTATTTATCAACGAATCGTGACCCACATGTTACAGTACCATCAGATTCATGCGTTTATGGGGAAGGACGCTTGCTAAACGAAAATCCCGCAGTTTAGGATGGAGTGATGTTGTAGACAACTGTGGCTCTTTTAGCAGATAGATAAAAGAGAAAAATATTCATTCTGGATCGATAACGAGTGTGCACCTTTTCTACTTTTTGTAGGACTATTCGTATTCGAAAAAAGCTGAATGAAATACCCATTGTTCCCTCAAAATGACTGAAAAGGGACGAAATCCTTGATAACTTCGCCATCTGAAAATGTAATAGGCATTTACTTGATCGTCTGCCGGTCAGTCAGTCTTAAGGAACGAATAAACACGTTCGTTTTCTGGTCACATTCATACGTATTTCTGGCTATCTGAGGTGTTTTTTATGCTCAACGCGGATAGTGCAGGAAGGTTTGCTGGACATGAGTATAGATCGGTCATTTAGGCTCGGAAGGCGACTGGCAATCGAGAGGAGTAATGGGTCTCATAGGGTAATGTTCCACAGAATCTATAGTTTTTTGCCGCTGTAGTACGCACATCATCGGAGTACAGTCGATACGGCACATTCAGTTATTCTTATCAGTATTTGTATTCTCCTTCTAGATCTCTGCACTATACAAGTGCATCGGGTTGTGTGTATGTCAAATTATGCATGCACGTAGAGCTGGGCGTACGTGCGTCGTCTTGGATGAACTTGACGCACAAGCGAGAACCACCACGTGGACCAGTCTTCCACGTTAGCGCTAATCAATAGCTCCACAGTGGTTTCCACCTTCGCCACACGATACGACTGTTTGCAATCAGCACGTCGGCTAGTTTAGACTTAGCATATGCACAAACGTACAAAACTGCGTCGGCGCTGATGCGATTTAGAAAAGATAATTGTTAAGACTACATCACTGAGCGGAACTGCATACAAACAGCGCACACGAAACACTACGCAACACGAACCGACACGATCGCGGATTGACGGCAGACAAACCAAGCGATTGCTGAAGCAGGATACTGGCACCTTACCGCGTAAAGAGACAGTGCCGCTTTGTGAAACGCCAAGTGGACTAGGAGTCCCATCTATAGACTGACATCCTGTGAGCATGCGGGCATCGCAACATACATGCACATCCACATGCACGTGCGAACTCATGCGCGAAGGCCGCTAGGCACGATGTGTTTGTTTCAAATGGGACTGATATTGTGCAACCACCTAGTTGGAGCCTGTCGGCTCCTACGGTTAATATCTCGTACGCATGCAAACAAATTGCGATGCACCTCGAAGTAACCGGGGTACCAGTATTCAGATGGAAACGGGATAGAATAAGGAAAAGTCACTCTTTGGATTTGGGGTTCCGTGGGCCAACAGATTGGGAGAATCATCTGGCTAATGCCCTAACAACTAACCTGACTAAACAACAATATCTAACAGCACAAACTTATTGGTAGAAAAATATATAATGAGTTCCGTTGCTGACCGACAGAACTTGTTCACGAGAGTAAAACATGCATGTGTGACAGCATGAGCATGAGCGCTTGAACAAGCATTTTCCCGGAGTATTACCAAAGACCTTATGAGTCTACTGAAGTTACATTAGCACAATTTCTGCGCTAAATTGGAAGAAAAACAACCGTGCTGTTTACGTAGCATTTGAATTTAATTTCGTTAGTTGGCCAGTCAGTCCAGCAAAGTAGCGATCAAACTCACCCTAGGGTAAGCATACAAATTAATTACCCATTAGGATAACAGGTCGATCCGGTTGCTACTTTTATTTCCTGGATGTCCAAATCTCGACAATGGCAAGCACTTACTACGTGAAACATACGACAAACATCTGAAGTGGAAAAGCAACAACTTTTCACTGAAATTTGTCCTTGGGATTGGTTGACTGATGGGAAGGCTGTTCCCTGTCCAAAACTGACACAGTTTTACGGTGACGCAGTAATTGCGCATTAGACGAAGTCAATGGTCGAGTGACTGTTGACAAACATATGGACTATCAAATTAGCCTATTGATAATGCCCAGGAGTAGTATTAATGTTTTGACTAATCTAGTATTAAATTTTCAAAATTTAGGTGAAAAGAAGCCTGTAACGTATTCGTCGCGTAGCGTTTATAAAAACTAGGGTAACTAGCTATTTGGCTGTCACTTCTTTGTTCAAACGTTCGAACGCAAACGCGATTAGCAAGTGCTTTTCTGATTCCGAAAAAAACAGTTTTAAGAATCATGTTGCCAGGTTAAAATACAAAGTAACAACGTCAAAGCAAAACAAAATGACAGGGGGGAACAAATCCGACAGTTCTTTCAGTCTGACTCGTAATGATCTGATTCCACATTTTGGTCATTCAGAGTTTGCAACCTACGTACCTAAGCTACAAAGGCTCACTGCTTCGGGCATTGTCGTGTCGGTCACAACACCAACACCACCATGCGATTCTTGCTACATACAAAACGTGTTTAATTTACCCATTCGTGATCGTAGATCAAATCGAATTGCGATACAGTGTTCTGTACGGGATCAGCATCAGAAACCGTCAGTCTGATCGAAGAATTGGATTTTCGTCCGATACTGGGAGGCTCTGGCAATCGCAGATGATCAGTCTCTTCGCAACGACGCTGGCTTGTGAATAAAGAACCGAACACTACTTGACTGAGGCACATAAAAATGACTTTTTCGATCAACGATACTTAGCTGAAGGCAAACGTGAAATTTGGTAAGCCAGTTTATGATGGTCATCCATGATGGAATTAATAAGTACACCGGATCTAATAATTCCAATAAACTGAATTTGCGACTGACTGCCTGTTTAAAGCACTTGTGCCATCTAAACCGGAATATCCGGCTGCATGGAACCACGTTTACAAAACTTGCTTATCTCGGCAGCGGCAACATGACACTAACTGCAGTATGCTACGCCAAAAATCCAACCTCTGCATAAAATCGTCCGATTCTTTCCTTTCGTGCTGCATCTACCGGGACATATTTCTTCGTCTTTTCGTGTGATGTTTTGGACACACTGCTCCAAGCATTATGCACAAATAACTTAACCCCTTACATCCTCATGGGCTTGTTTGAGTGGTACCCGATGCCGATGCGCGTTGGTGTTGGGGCAGCATCTTTGGTATAGTCGAACCGTTGACATTACGTTTGCGACACTCGCCAAAGTACTTTTGCGTGAAGAACGATAATCGCTTAGAGATGCTCGCTTTGGGAGAGGAAAAATCTACCAGGCTACTGAGCTACGGAAGGCTGAAATATCCATTCATCCGGCTGACGAAATATCGAAGGATGAGACTAGTTTGAGAGGATGAATCGAACGATAGCGGGAAAGTGGCAATCAAGTACCTCGGGTGGTATGTGGATGATGAAGGAATACCTCCAGAAGCGAAGCTGCTTGTAAGTATACCTGATTCAGGCGACCAGTCTACCATGGTGACAATTTTTCTCCATGAATTGGAGATCACCATAAGGACGCTGTAGTTTTTTCATGGCTGCGAGGGTCCTCGGACTGGAACCCACTTGAAGGCATGTTGGACCATTTGAAAATAACGATTACAGTAATTAGAAATTACCAAATATTCTGTTTTGAAAAGTCCCTGGCAATGATTGTGGGGTCATCAATAACACTTACCCACCGACCTCCAGATAGTATCTCAAGAAGTCTCGGGACTGTTATTGTCGTCAACCATGGTAGTATAAGGTCTCGATCTTACAACAGTGTTTTTTAAATATAATATAGAGATTTTTTCGAGACTATTCTTACAATCCTTATCGATGCGATCGAAATTAACACTAGGATCAGGCAATTTAGGGTTAGTAACAGTTATTTGATGCTAACTGCAATACTTGACAAGACGCATGGTTGCTGCCTTATCCTAACTGATATTCATAGTTTTCAAATGGTATACAGAGTCCTATGCCGACTGAGTGAATTCACGAGGAGTGTGTTACCTAGCGAAACGAAATGTTGTCGGTATGAATCCATGTCAATCATTCATAATCAGTATCCTGTAGATTACTTTTATTAAATAAATTAAACACTAAACCTGAGCCAGTTTTTTGGCCATTTTTCCCTTGATTGCCGAAAAGTTGCCGAAAAGAGTAAGCCCCCGGCGCCTACGTTCAGGCTGAACGATTTCGGTCGATATTCACCGCCCCCGAGACCTGAATGAACCGCCTTCTTTTCCACACCCTGTACAGCAAGTCCTTTGGGTTTCTTTTAAAGTTTACCAGTGAATTCGACTTTTGGATGTGGTAGATGCAAGTGAAACTACATCTTACATATTATTCGGCATCTCGAATCACCTTGAAATACCATATTTGAATATTACCTATTTCTTTTTCTCCAATAAGTAGATGACAGAATAGACGATTAGCAAGAAACTGAAGCAATTTTCTGGTCTACAGTTGCTCCCTGATTAAACTTTCAGTTTGTCATCTACCGGTCGGAATTTTGAGAACTCGTTTCGTCCATCACCTACCAGTTGAGCCACGTTGGAGATAGTAAATAAACGAAATATCCACTGTGCAGCGAACAGCAACGAAATGACTTGACAATTGTGTATAGTACCACATGTATACATCCGGTTTCACAAAGCAAAACCGTTTGCGTCTACGTCCTCATGATAGAATTCGGCCCATGGAGGCGGTCTAACAGGAATTGTCCTAATCACCCCACAAAACTGCTGCCATTTATATGCGAACGACCTGCGCGCTAACAAACGTGTCCGAGTCGCACTACACTCTATCGGCAACCGGTTTGATGGCGATAGGTGGTACAGTCGTAGGTTGTCCAACAGCATTTCATGGCCGCCTGACAGTCCACCGTTAGGCAGCTCTCGTTCTGTTGGTGATCGAACTCTGACGAAAACACTTGTCGATTTGTTCGCTTTTGTGTGTGTATGTGTGTATGTCAACAGCCGGCGCGAAATCGACTGGTTGTTCGCAGCGAGATGGCCGATTTTGTTCCTCCACGTTCAGCTGTACGCACGCCCTAAACACCTACTATGTCCACGTCGTTCGTGCCGTGTTGTTAGTGTGCGCGCGTTTACGCGTGTCTTTGTTTGCACAAGGATGAACAAACTGCTGTCTCCGAGTTTTCATATCTACTTGCAGGCGTACCACCGACCAAAGACCCACGCATCCAGACGTCTGTTCGTCCTGCTTGCGCACACGCCCCAGTTAGATTCAATCGACCCAGAGCTAACGGCGCCGCCGTCGCCGCTGTTAGGCTGAAGGACGTCGTTGGTCCTCTCAACTTCGGCGATGGTCCACGGAACGGATAGAAAAACGCGTACAACACACCGTCATATAGATTGACCGATCGGTTCATCTATGCATGCCTGTGACTTGTATGTATGCGAACTATGTGCGCATGCGCGCACACCTGGTCAAGAAAACCGAAGAATTGTGACTGACTCCACTGTCTTTGTTCGGTTGTGTTCTGCTTGGAATGGACTAGCTGTGTGCTCGTTTGTCGGTTTTCTATGGTCCTCTTTCTCCAGTTGGATGAAATACCTGCGCGGGTGTTGTAGAGCCTTCTGCGTATTCTTTGAATCTAACTATTTCATCGACCGAAAGATAAACAGGAAGGTAAACGTTGACACGCCCACTGTCGGACTACCTATCCGCCCACCTAATTGCCCTCCGCGGAGCGAGGCAAAGCGGTTTTCCGAGGATTGATAAGTACCATCAGTGTGGCAGTGATATAATGGACCTCCACGGCAGCCATCAGTAGCCTACAGTGGTTTCTCAATCGTACGTTTGCGCGCACCATCCGGAAGCTAGAATGAAGGAACCGGAGGCTTCATTACTGACTTTAGCCTGTAGCTATGCCAACGCTGTGAGCCTACCTGGGAGGAACCAAACGCCCACTCTTTTGTCCTCAGACCAAGCATCTCTGGGTGTGCAACCATAATGAACACACCAGAACTACACGACCGCACTTACGAAATACGATATAGTGGTACGTGGTGCAACACGCAAGTTGCTTTATGTATGTAGTGTGCTTAGGTCTATGTCGCCAGGTTACGGAGACGAAACGAACAAAACATCTTTGCGAGTGTGTTCCTCTGGGCACAAGTGAAGATCACCAACAATCCAATGGCGCCTACATCCAAATATGCACTCGTGCTTACGCTCACACCCAAGCCAATCCATGTGTACGTATACAGTCCAAATTTATGGCAATAGGCACACGAGTAATTTGGCCTGCCCAAACTTACGCGTTGTTTGCAGCGTAGCGTGTCCTTGTTGTTGTCTTTGTGGTAGTTGCTACTACTGCCGCTGCTGCGTTGGCCTGGCCTTGCCTGGTCTGACTGAATGGGATTGGGATACTGTGCAATACAGGTGCCGGCTAGTTCTCCTGTAAGTGCTGCCCCCGGGAAGACAAAAGAATCATCCATACAATCTGCTTTCTTGGGTTGGAGGCTAGTTATGTCCTCCACATGCTGTACTCGTATCCGTTAGTGTTCAACACCATGGATTTCGGAGTAATCGGCTGGCGGAAAACAGAAAAAAACAGACACTATTAAAATGACTGGCATAGATGACAAAATGGACAACGCAGGTTTTACTGCGCTAAATTGGTGATAAAAGTACACCATCAAGGTGGCTTGGTATCACAGCCTAATTTTGCGGTGACAGTTGAGTCCCTGTGGGCAGAAAATATTTTGACTTCCTTTATCATCGTCGAGCCTCGGGAGCCAAATCCTTTTGCCAAACGGGTCGTCCATCCAACGTTTTTAGACCATCTAAATAACAGATAATATTTTTCTAATAATCATACTGCAGTCTACCGGAAGTCAGCTTAGAGAAATAAATTTCATGAATGTGATTCGATGCTAGATTAGCTATTAATTGTGAATAATATAATGTTAATAACACAGCGTTTTTGGTAGATGTCATGCGCCAACGTTTCGACTACCGTGGGTAGTCTTTCTCAAGGCAAGTCTGATTGGAAAACTTGAATAATGGAAAATTACAACGAGAAACGACATTGCAGTTCAGTGCAAGTTAATGAAACAAAGATTAATTATCAGATTATTAAACGCCACAAAAGCAATATCAAACATGCTAGAATTTCCTTGTAAACGAAAATCGGTTCCGGTCGGGAAATGCAAATGACAATAACAGACCACAACTAATTTTAGTGACTATGATAATACTATTATCATTATTATTATTACAGCAAGAGAAATATCGATAACATTGAAGACTTAGACGATTCTGGTGATGCTGATAGTGATACTGATGTTGATTTTCTTTGATGATGACGACAGGGGGATGCGGTTGTGATGGGAATGTGGGTGATTAGACCACCTGAAATATAAGTCGAAGGGTGGTATTTGTAAAGTATTGAGAAATATCTGCATTATACTACCGTTGTAGTTAGTCGTGAGCGAATATCACTTTCCTTACTGAGTTCGGTTTGATAAACTGAATCAGAAAGTTCCTGTGCCTGTGATTGAGATGTGTTATGTTAACTAGATATCTGCAATGCAAATTTGTGGCAACGCTGACAATACATGGACAGGAAAGTTTATTCCAACTAACTGACATCCGAATAAGCTGGACATGTGACTGGGTTTGCTGAGCTTGTTTCTGTTTGTCCAGAAGTTTTGTAAACTTTCTTTTATTCTTCCATTATCAATGTTTTGTTAAACATCCTTGCTTGTATACTGTGGTCTCATTTCCGCATGAATGTTTGATGTGTAAAATTACGTTGAACTGCAGAATGCAAATCTAAGTGAGCATATAGATATATGATAATTTCATTATCGGAGTATCCATGTGTGTCGCTCAAAAGAATACCAAATCAGTTTATCGGTTTGGTTAGTTCCTTGTACACCTGAATCTGTTGATTCTGGACTTTGCAGAGCACCAAGGTGTTGACCGACAAATAATCATCATGACGGTTTGATAATGAAAAAGATCATCGAGTTGTCTGAAGTTTATCGCTGAAATGTGAACCGAACCATTCCGTACTCATGCTTAGTAACAGTAACTGTTAATTTTCCACCCAATATTAGTGAAATCTAGGCGCTATTTTGTGTCAGTCATTTGTCTGTTGGCGGGGACATAAAAAAGAGCAGTGTGAGTCTAGTTCACATCTGGCAGGACTGGATCTGGGTTCTCGGAGAGCGCTAGAAAGAATAAAATCGAGCACCCACCACTCCATTCTTACATGCGATTTCAACTAAACCACTTACATTTAACGCGGCTGCAGAAGAAGGCCCGGAGAATGGGATAGATTTTTGGTCCCTAGGTCATCCCTAAATGATGATAAAATAAAACAACTGAACTACCGGAATTAGTTTTCACTTTTATTGCTAGATACCACTTTCCAGAGGATAGCTATTGTCTTAGAACTAAGACGTTCGATATTTGCGTGACAGAAACAACGATCAGGGAGGAAATTTCCGATTCTTTTTTGGTTGCATATATTTCATTGTAAGTATTACTAACCTATTCAATGCTATAGGGACTACATAGTAACTAAGCAGGTGCATCAGAATTAAGCCGACTAATGTTCAAACACTGAACCTTTGACCAAGGAGCAAATTAAGTTCTTATTTTGACTTCGATATCAGAAAATGTTGGGTCTGGGATTTATTATTGGGGTTGTACTTGCCTTATTTACCTTACTTGTCTTGCAAATTGAATAAACTTTGAATATGCTACATCCTTTCCCTAAACAAACTATTGTCATTTCTTCAAATGACCACGTTTATCTACGTACTCCTAGAATCTCGTAGCATTGAACCGAATGAAATTCACGAGACTTGTTTAAATCCATCCTTCATATCGGAGTTTGTGCTATGGCTAGACCATTACCACAGCAGCACTTTACCTCTTTTATTGGCCTTTCATTACGAGTCATTTCAGTCCTTTCTTGGTTTCTCCACTTGTATCGGAATCTGGTTCTTTTGTTGACCACAGCCCCTTTGTGCTACCTGTTTAAATTTGTACGTTGCGGGTTTCTACCAAATATTTTCCATTTCGTCTGTTGAGTCATCCGAATCCAGTCACCAGTTTGGAATAACCACCTAGAGTATTTTAGTTAGTGCAACCATTTGCGAAGTCATTTCGCTTTCAATTGGTTTTCGTGCATGTTTTCCAATAGGTTTTACACGGATGTTGAAAGATCTGTTTACCACTGATATACTCTTAACGATTCGCCCGACATATTATCCGATGTTCTTTTTTGCAAATTCTGGAAACAATAAAGGACATTACCATAAGGGTTAATTTTAACTTTAAGCAAGCTAATGACTGTAATTTTGGCCACACCGTATAGTGATACTATGATTATAACGTTCAACTAAACCTGGGAAACCAGGACTGAGAACATTATGGATTTTTGGACGGCATTTTTTAGGTGAACAGCGAACCGAAATCATAAACGACGCTGCAACAGGTGAATGGGTTCACAGATCCAAGTTTTGCTATTGACCCTATAGGGGATGCTGTAAAAGTTCATATTACTTACTTAAAGGTTTCCTGTGGTATTATTGAGAGAATAGGAACAGTTTCTTCTACCCCCGGCAAGTTGTGAACAGTAGGGATGGTTTATTGATGCATGTGCTTGGTTTTCAGGACCGAAAAATCGTCAGTTAGTACCTGCAATCTGAGGGTATTCTTTCCTCTCACTACCTCTCAGGAAGGGCATTTGTGGTGGATCTAAGTGAAAACCATAGGAGGCAGTGCGGTACAGCTTCATTGTAGCTCTCTCTCAATCAGCCGTGAGAACTGTGGCGAAAGGTGGTAGTGAAGTCCAAACGTTCCTCGAAAACCATTGTCCCGAATATGGTCCATCAGTCGGAATTCATCCTACATAGTACATAAACGCGTGATTTCTGAATAAACCTCAATGTGTCTTTCAACTGACATGGTTTCCCATTATATTCAGTTGCGTAGATTTCGTCGGAGTCAGTCCAATGAGTACTGGTAATCCGCATCGGGGCATCGTTGCCAGAGGGGCAAATTCCGCACATCGATTTCAAGCGTTAATACCACAGTTTTCCAGGAAGTAGTTTTACTGGCAACAGTAATGACCGGGAGATGGCCAATATATTATCTGAATGAATAGCAACAAAGCCGCGCCTATCCATTTGATCCATTCGGATTGGGTAACACTCCAGTATAAGACCATGAAACTCAAATGACCGGGAGACAAATAACCAAAGAATTTCTGGGCTTACTTTTTATGGCCTGTTTAGGGCTTTATTGTTCCAGTCTCCGCGTGGCAAAGTTAATCGGGGAACAAGTAGTAGCCAACATTGTATCGAGCCTAATGGTTTTCCTTGTCATTGATGCTACTGCGACTGTCCTTCCTTGTTTTTATTTTCTGTTTCGCCGTCCCGTCTTATTTCTGATTAGTCTCGAAGTGGAACAAATTACGTTAAAAAGCGAACCGGTTGTCTTTTCGTCTTCAACGACAGCTGTAAATATTTTATGGAAAGCAAAGTTATGAGACCTACAAATTTTGTAGTATGCTACTCCTTTCCGTGAGGAATGACCCTTTGGCTACGATGTGACAATAACACGGTATGATTCTGGATGGCTTGCACAACGGTAGATTTTGCCTAACCCTAAATGTCATGCTAACGCAATGCTCTGATTCCCTGAGTTGCACGATCGCCGAGAGACGGTTATTTTGACCAAACTGTTCCAACCACAAACAAACCAGATATATTCTCCATTGATTTAATATCTCTTTTGGTCGTAGCTCAGTCTCTGGTTTCCAAGGTGTTCGGCGCTTAGATTAAAAACGTTTCATCACCGGACCAGGTTATCTCATTGATGGTAGCAAATTCAGCTACCAGAACCTCACGAAATTGGATTCTTTTGGCTTCGGAAGTGCCACCATGTCACTCCGTCTCAACGTGATTACCTCTGGATACTGAACTGCACTAACTGTCAGAGGGCATCTAAGTAGTCTGGATACTTTCCTTCTTCATTTCATTTCTTACTGCAATAAATAAACCCATTAAGAGGCTGATTATTATGGTGTACAGTTGCCACATCATGGATGCAAGTATCATAACTACCACCGTGGAATCGAGTTTCCAGTCCAACGCAAATAAATATGCCCATTAATTCTAACGTTCAGATCAAGTACGACAGTCTTGTATGACTGACACTGTGCAAATATGAAGGAAAACTGATTCATCCAAGCAGTCGCTGACCCGTAGAACGTAAAACCAACAAGGAGAATCCCGCCAACTCTACCATTGGTCTTGTGACTGAGTTGCATTTGTATTCGGAGGTTGGCCAAGTCAAGGCTCAAGAACGAGAGCACCATGCTATCAGTGCAGATACCAAATACAAGTAGTGCCTGAATGATGAACAAACTTGTCAAGGGGCAAACGGCTGACCCGGCAGTCATTGTCACTTATCGTGTGTATCTCCAGGCCCATGCTACTTGTGTAATTGTATGTGACACTGAAGCTTCATAAGTACATGAATCGAGTGTCGACAGAGTTTTATCACTCCACAACCTGGATTCAAAAACACTGTTATTTGAAACAATAAATAACCAAGGGGGGTTTTGGGAGTCCCTCTGGAGGACTGTCAGCATGCCCGGTCGACAGTCCTCACTCAGACGGTAAAGGTTTACGCAATAGTGTTCGCCTACCGAAACCCTATATTTCGGTACACTAATGACGCCTACTCAGTTTATTTCGCAATTTTGGTTAAGGAAAGTTATAACCGTTGATCGAATATTCCTCTCGTTTACCCGAATGCGATGAACAGCGAACCCGTTGGTGATATAATGTAGTCATGAACCCAAATAGCTGTATTATTTCTTCAGAATTCCCAGAAAGTCATCTAACCGTTTCTACTGTCTCTTACAGACACCTGAGTACCGTTGCGGAGGTATCAAGAACAGGTGGTAATTTAAGAATAATCTGGATTAGCTTGACTATACATAGAAAGCATGGAAACTAACACCCTAAACAGCTACTGCTTTGACGCTTGTTGAAAGACTAAAAATATAGAGAGCGTAGAATGTAACTGTATACTATTTTGCTTCAGTTAGCCAGTCTCTTTGTTTTCAGAATACTTTACCGTCTGCGACCTACGGCGTCCAGCGTCCAAAGTCAACGAGGCATACCATTGTGCGATAGGGTAAAGTGGCAAACACCGAAGAGCTGTTTATAGAGAGGCCGGTCCTGACCATGATTAAGGACCTAAACCTAGTGCTAAGATGCTCCTCGCCCTCCAAAGGGCCCGCTTCCTATGGTAACTCAGGTCATACCGACCCGTATGAGGATTAACTGCCACAGTGCGACGGCCTCGTGATTTGGTGGCACGTCTTGCGCGCTTGTATGATCCAATAAGCTGCACAGGAGGGGTCTTGTCAAGTCCAGGGTTCAGTCATGCCTGGAAGGTCAACGGGTATTGGCCTAATTAAATGGTCTCCTGGTCCTCTAGTTTAGGGGCCGATTTTAGCTGACAAATCAGTTGGAAAATTAAGTAGACGAGTAAGTGATCCAAGAAGATAAGCATTTATTCGGCCACTCCCCGCCGTCTTTTAGATAGGTTCTTATTATAGCCCTATCCGTTTTATCGCCAGCTGCTGGATTCCCTTGCACTACTACCCCCTACCCCCCACGGGGCGAACTACTCTGAATCACAAAACCACAATAAATTGCATAATGCATTGGCACAAGATGATCAGGGTCACGCTGACCATGACTTCAAGCGGGGTGGGTGGTGGCAGGCGTGCGCCTGTTCAGAGCTCCTCTTATGGACTAGTGACACACTGCCTTGTGGGTGAGAATTTTGAGTTGCTAAATAAAATCCCCCTGCTACGTTTTACGCACGCCCAAATATCTCCAGTGCTCTCTCTACAAGAAATCTTACCAACCTTCGTTCCTCCGATATAGGGACCGTGAAAAACGTCTCGAAGAATTGCTGCTCAGTAGATTTTTCTGATGCCACTGTTAGCGGAAAGGGGAATGTTTTACACACTGCTCAATTCTAAGCGTTTACTTCAGCTGGTTGCCTTCAGTGTTCGTATGTTCAAGCGGATAGGTCTGCGTCAACTAGAGTTATTGGGACATCTAAAATAGATGCATGCGCATAAAAGACCCATTTTCATAGTTACTGTTCGCACCCCAGATACTAATAATACCCGGCGATAGCACCGACAACGATGATTGTCAAGTGATCAAGAGCCTGCGGAAAACGACTGTGGTTGATAGGGGAACAGAAAAGTGAAAACGTCCACGGTTGTGGCCAATAGTCGCAACGTTTTCCGACAGATTAAAAGTACTCGTCCACAAAAGCCGAGTGTAAGCAAAGTGATCAAGGAATCCGACGACTCACTGATTCACTCCCAGGAGCGTTGACTTGAGCGTTATGCAGAGCATTTCACAGAGCAGTTTAGCTGACCCAGTTTGACAGTGTGGCTTTTAGTTATACCTGCACTTTAACCATCATCAGAAGTGAAGATCATCGGGGAGAAAGATTTTATGATAAGTCACAAGTTAACTAAAAAAGATGGGTTGATTCACTTCCTCTTCGAGGACTCTGGCGAAGAGCTAACATCGGATTCAACAAAATTCTTGGGACCAATGTGAGCGAGGTTGCTCAGGGCTGGAGTGAATCTGTGATTGTGCTGATTTCCGAAACTGTTAGATCCTAGTAACCAAACGAAAAAGGAAGCAGTTTTGCATGCATTGCATCGAACATGGTTACATGTATTATCTTCTGTCGATAATCCAGTGCTCACGAAGGGCGGACGCGAAATACTCAAGTGGGTTTCCGGTGCTGTCGAGGCTGAGCCGATCACACCTCTACTTTGCACCCGATTTCGAAACGCTCCTACATTCACCGACCCATAATCTCTGTTTTCCTTGATTTAGGAGGCGTGCTAGAGTCAGCCGACCGTGCAGTTCTCTGGGATTTCCTGCCATGGAAGGGTTCGACGGATGGGTTGATTTCATTTATCCAGTCTCTGCATGCAAACATCCAAAGCTGAGTATGTTTCTGGTCCCCCCTTATTTCCCTACAACTTCTCAACCAAAATGATTGCGGCGATACCCCTGTCCTTATGTGAGAATGAGGGCACTGATAGTTGCTCGGACAATCAACCGTCTGAATATGAATATCCAGAAAATATTTTGCTTCTCAGTGAACACCCGGGGAAGTTGCACGTACTCTCCTATCATGCGAACGACAATGAAGCTAATTTTGGTATGTTTTTTACTCATTCAATGGGTAAAATGCTATTGCAAGAATAAGGCTAGGAAACAAACCTTGTTTTTGGAGTAGATGGACTTAGTTACTCGGGTAATTGCATCTAATTTGGTGGTCATGCATCGGATGGAGAGTCACAGCTCATGCGAAACCTTCGACTGGCATTCACCAACTTGAGGGGTTTGTAGCGTATGTGCGATGTTCGGTTATCGACCAAAGTCTGAGTAAATACAGCAGCAGTGAGGTAGCTGCTGTTATACGGCACACTTGTCTTCGTAGCACTGGTACCATATGGTGGGAGAATTCCCTATGCGACTAAGGGGTTAAGCCTAAGGTATTGAACCCTATGGTTCATTCTCTCAAGGAAGTACTTAATCTAAGTGGACTAATTTGGTCGGATTATGTATTGCGTATATCCACAGAAGGACTGTCTATTTATAGCCTTTTCTGCGAGTAGATAAGGCTTGGACGATGGGTGGTACTGCTATTCGATGACAACCAAAAAGGTTGGAAGACCTTAACAAATGGAGTGGCCAGTGTAGGTCCAGTTAGGCTGCTGGATTTGACTCTACAAAATCCCACAAGTGACGGCTGGAGACAATAGGTGATGCGATTCAAGCTACAGTCAGTAGCGTTCGCGCCTTCAAGATCTTTACTTTTCTAAATTGTTCTTCCACCTATTATACTGCAGTCGATTTCCCTCTATTTTTAATTGTCCTTAGCTCTTTTAAGTAGACTCTGAATTAGTGTAAAAACGTGACCGGAGTACCTAAGAGCAAGGTCGGTGGTTATAAACCTGAACAGAAACCAAAGTGGATGTTACATCCATTTCAGAATCACATGGTAACTCATCAAAGGTTACTCGTCAGTCAAACAGGTCCAGGCAGTTAGCGTGAGACATTAAGTAGTACACACTAAGATGCAGATTCGCAAAATGATTGCGTGATTGACTTGTCATGCAAAAAGTCTACGGAACCAACATGAGCCGAAACCCAAAATGTGTACAATTCAGCACGAACAGTTACATGATCCAATCAATATGGCGATCAATAGGTCATACGTTATAGTACTTGATCCAAGGATAGACCTCTGCCAACAGCGTTTCGTCCCTCCATCAACACACACACACACACACACACATCCGGATCGCTAGATTCCACGAAAAAATATTTTTTCTCCGATGACAAACAGAAGTAGGCCGCATCAACTCTACGGGACTGTCTCAGTAGACCTGTATGGAGCCACATGGAGCAAACGAACAGAAACCAAATATCCCATTTATTTCTTCTAATATACAGCTGTTAAGGTTTCCAAACACAGTAGGCCTTGGCATACTGACTGTCGAAAGGGAAGTGCGACGGTCTTGAAATGCACACAGATGGCAAAATCTACATGAACCAAAGCGTTTCAGCCAGCATGAACATCTACACAGTCAAACTGATGAGACAAATCAGGTCGAACGCAGAACGTCACATGCATCCCAAATTCATTTGTCTGGCTTACAGGCTCAATTGTCTTCGCTTCGCTTTGTCCGTCCGTTCAAGGACCATGTGCGCAGTCAGCGTGGTCATACGGGACGAGTGCTGTCAAAGCATGTGCAGTTCTGTCTCGCCATTGCTTTGTCTGAGTGCACGCCACAGCCGCCTGTTCATAATCCATCCATGACTCCAAACAGAATCACCAGCACGCACGGCGTACTGCTTTCAGGCCGGAAAGAATCAGACATTTATTGGAGCTATACTAATATTGGCGATAATCTGCAGGTATTAGCGATTGCACCAAGGCCTGGTAAATGGAGTGCGGTAACAGAAATCACGAGTGTTCTGTGGAAGAAAACAACCGAAAACGTTTCATCCGTTCTCGATGAGGGCCGACTTATCCTTATTATCCTCTTGAGCTTGTCGCTTATTTCGTATAACGTATAGTCTTTTGCTATTGCCACGAACTGTCCCGGTTCACAGGCTTTCTGGGCTAGTTCTTTTATGTTGGGACTACTTAGGAACGTTTACATGGCACCGGGTTCGAAATTCAGGCAGGAATGATTAGAAACGCGTTCGTTTGGACTGTATGTTCAGGAGAACATTCTGTTTCTTATGATGACACTAAATGTAGTCGAGTGGTATTTGCGCGACTTCGTGAACTGCCCACAGGTGCTGGAGTTGAGTTAGTAAACGATACATAAGATAGTCGGTGCGGTGACTAGAGGGTAATATGTTTGCATTGAGTTATGGAACTTCTAGGTTCATAAAACTTTCATGGATCTTGTAATTCATTGCATCGCGGCCTAGTCGACTGATATTTCGAATCAAGATATTTACGTCCTCTTGTCTTGAAACTTCGGATTCCTTGAAACATTATTTTACGGGTTGTTGCCTTCAGGACATTCACGAGTTGATGTTAGCCCCTTATATTACCATTCATTGATCTGTCGCAGAAATAATGACGCCCCCCGAAGTATTCACTTAGGCTGTCCTCAACAGATAGCTCATCAACATCAAGAGGCCCACGGGTCGCGGACCCTCAATCTTTGTAAACTATGTTCAGGTGTTGTACTATTAAATTAGGACCAGCAATCCCCCCAAACGGACATGATTTGGCTTGAGGGCATAGGTCTTGAATTGGAACTCTTAACAATCAGCGCTAACTTTAGGGCCAACTCCCAGCATGTGTTAGGGAGGAGGGTTTTAGCATTAAGAAACTAACTCAAAATAGCCAATTAGGAGTCAGTACAGATAGACCGTCTCTAACGGATTTTGTGCCAAGAATTTACATCCTAACCGGGACTGCGTGGATAGGCATACTACCGAAGGTGATGATAAGTTAAAATGAATAGAACAATTACGACATTCAATGATATCATAGATTTGTCAGCTATTACCTGCGGCTGGCCTCCATTCGATGAAAAATCCCATCGGCAGTTGGACTTTTGCATTGGCAACAGGACGCACAATTCAAAAAAGGGAAGCACAGCAGTATATTGTGAGAAAAATGCACGCCAAAATAGTCAGTTCAGTTCGTGATTATGTGATTATGTTTGCTAAATTTGACCAAATGGCAAATAGTTTCAACAAAATGAGGCTCGGCATATCCAAATCGATCAAATGAGCTCTGTCATTGTCTGTTTAGTTCACGTTGCAGTTTATGTGGCAAATTTATACAGTAGAGTTAGCTAGGTCTAGTATTATACACCAATAAGAAATGTTTGGAATAATCGACTAAACCGAATGCAAATGTCAAGTGGATAAGTTGTTGGGTGGAAGCGTTTATGCCTTAATAGCAATCTCTGTCGATTGTGATATTTACTCAAACTACCCGGCAGCGTTTTCCTTCGGTCTATTTCCCCGATAGCTTCCCCTGGAAATTTGTGGTAAACTGAACTTCTCCACGAAACTAACTTTACACTAGTAATCCAGCAAAAATCTTACTGGTATGCAGGTATACACAGGAAAACCTATTTAAAATGTTCTATGGATATATTATCTCGAAGCATTTTTTTTCTTTCACCTTTTTCGGTTAACTGACTACAAGTTTCGTTCCTTTCCCCTAATCGTACGACTACAAGTAAAAGGCAAACAAATGCACACTTGTTGGGATTTAGGTCACTTCAGTAACCAAGAGAATTTCAAAAATCATTGAGAGTAACCACAGCTAATTACAACTAATCACAGTCTACTCAATTAATATGGATTCGTGCCTTACTGTTTATTCTATCGATTGATTTATTCTTCAGAAGCTAATTAGCATGTCAAGCCATTGCTGTTTGTTACATCAAGCGTACTTGAATGCCTTTTCATACCAGGGAACCTACCGGATGGATTGTATTGGTCATCAAGAAAACGAAGCTTTAAAAAAATCATGAAGCAAGACAAGCATGTTGGAGCAGCATCTGAATAGGGAACTCTACACAATTATCCATATTATTTCGATTTTACGTCGAAATTATTTGGACTGACAGCAAAAATAATCGGGACTGGCTAAAAAAGGACACTTTGCAAGGTCTCGCAAGGGCGCAACTGCTAGAAAAGTGTAGTGCACAGATTTTCAGTGCACCTCACGGTACATAAGCGCGAATGTGCCAATGTAAGACGGACAGTCGTTTGGACCCAAGTGAACTTGATCTCAATGTGCTAGTCAAATGACAATTCGATTAGTTTTCAAATAGTTCCGGACTAATGTGTGAAATGACTGCAGTTGGGTTGGTACATCAACTTACCCTCCCATTTATGTCCCAACTGTGGCATATGTATTCTACCACGAATGAATACGATACGTGAAACGAAAACCGCTGCTGGTGACCATATTGTCTCACTTCACAATAACTCAAGGACTGAGGTCAGGCTTCAGTTTTGGCACGAGAAAAGTACTTTTCAGCGCTCACTGAAATGGCAAACACATCTCCAAGCTGTGGTTTCAATCGATAACTGTGCAGACAACTGTAGATTTCCTTATGTCGATCACAAGAATTCGGCTTCGTCAAAATAACTCCAGTAACTTGAAAGGTGGGTGTTGCTCGTAGGTTAAATTTTCCGTTTTTGTAGTTCGTATATCTGGACCTGGCATCCAAGTAAGAAAAATCTTCCATTTCAAAGCAACGCAAGTTACAAGTGTGAAATAGTGGACTCATATAAGAACCCCAATAACAAAATTTTGTACTGTGTACGAAATACCGCGTCTCACGAGTAGAGCAACTGGTTTGGTTTCGTTTAGCTAGACTCCCACTGTCAACCGATCGGCCCATCTATACAGTGAGGCCGAGCCGATTATTACTATCTGTCTGCGAGATACTGTTGTACTTTGATTGGAAATAAATCAAATTTAAAATGACTTTAGATGATCCTAGTCACTCACCTCAAAAGCGGAATTTGTTATGCGTGCCCTGTGTAATTTACACAAAAGGGAACGTGTATCTTCCCTTTAAATGACAGACAGTCAATTTCGCTTTGCTGCGCCCACAAAATTATTCTAGTTAAAAGTTATTGGATTCTAACGCCCAGTCATTTCGGCATACCACATTTGGGGAAGCACTGAAATATGCTTTCCGTACGGTTGAGAAATACACTAAAAATTCTTACTCCTTACCGTAGTTTTATCGTTCCACCTGTTTTGGGTGAGCGTTTTAAAATCCCAAGCCTGTCCAAATTCTACTGAAAAGATGTATTTTCATGGTAATCTAGTCTTTTAGGACACAGCCAAGCAGAATCTTGATTTATTCATACTCAGCCGTTGCAATGAGCGCCTGGGTATCAACGATCAGGGTCAGTCTACTCAGAATTCCACTAACGTCTTCCACAAGTAAAGTTATATCTCCGGACAATGTGCATAAGCAAATTCGAGCAAAGTTTGACGGTTCATCCATCTTCAGTCGCGGGGAAGTGGATGCGATGCTTATGATTGAACTGGTGTGTACCAGTCAACTCTACGTAGTACCCATCAATGAATTTGACTTCAAGACTTATGGTCAACTAATGACTTTCAGCTATGCGCTGTTACTTTTTTGTTCAACAGCTTTCGTTTTTCATCGCGAAACCGTTAAGAAATTCACATTAGGCTATGAAATATCCGAGAAAATGGAGATTCCAAGACATTCGACTACTGTCGAGAATAGAATAAATTCTTTGTTCACAGTCATACGAGGAATTCTCTCTGTGCTAGTTCCACCTGATTTTACTCGATAGCGGAAGGAATGGTACAATGAAACCTAGAAACTCATTCCAAATTTAGATTCGTAATTCTTCCTCGTTGGCATTTCTTGCAATTCTGTAAAGGATTATTTAACTCGCTTTCCGGTTCTGGATGAAGAAATCACCCCAGTAGCTTTTAATATTTTGCTTTGCATGTTACCAGTAATTCAGTTTCAATATTGTGAAATTTACAATAACTAGTAGAAGTTCATTATACAGTGACACTCACAACATTCCATTCGTAAACATTATTCGCTTATGGATCTTTGATTTACTTCTAACAACACTAGGTTCCCGATAGTTTATCGTGTTCATCTGCAGTGGCATCAGTCCTCCTGAGAAAACTGATTATTTTAGGACACCAGTTTCTCTGCGATCTGCTTTGGGGCTCGATATTGATTTTATGACGTTTTATTGGTTGCGTTTGTTTTAGCGGACAGATTCCGCTCCTGTAGCAATTCCAATAGTCTTCGATTTAGAACAGCACATACCGTCCTGCTATTCGGCTGTGGTTTGCTTTCACGTGCTTTGTCGTATTGGTGCTATTTCAGCGACACGATAAATACAGAACATTTCTGGCATCGGGTCCATGACTTGAATCTTCTCTGCTCTGTTGACTAAGTAGGTCTTGCCAACCAAACATTCAGTATCCGATAGGAGGCACGTTCAGGGGTGTGCACACGGGACTTTTTCTATACATCCATCAATTGCCATGGTCGGTTCCGAGTAAATGTTGTTATCTTCCATGTGGAACTTTCCGAAGACCGCTTTGTTAAGATATTGACCTGCGGCGAACACCCGATTACATCACAGTTTTAGGACATTGTACGGCTTCATTCCATCCGGCTGTACTGCCTCAACCATCCTTTGTGACTTGCTGAAAACAACAGTGTACTCTCTTAATAACTCATGGACGAGCTGCTAATTTGCAGGCAATTAACGAACCATCCGGTCCGAAGTTCTCCTATGGCGAAGCTAGTTTTCCCATCCATTTGAGCATCGTTAGTCGTTTTCAAGTGCAAAGCTATTTTATTTTATCCGCTCTGTGTGGTAATACAATAGTGATATTACAGAGGGCAATGTAAATGATCACATATTATTATTACTATCGATATGGAACGGTAAGTAGTGGAGAGTGGCAGCTGAAACTGCCACGTTATTTTACTAACGTCCGTTATGTGGAAATGCCTACGGTAGAATTGTAGGTGCATAAGCGATTTCGTCTATCCGGTATTCCAGCCAGATCGCCAGAAATTCCGATCGACTTGGAAATGAACTCAGACAGGGTGTGTAAATGTGTTTGTATTTCTACCTCAGCCCTATCCGCTCAGGGCCGATCGACTGGCAAATGCTGCCGCCAGAATTCGGTACCCCTTCATAGGTGACTTCAAAGACAGTCACGCCGAGGCACGACTTCAAAAAGTGAAATCACACAACTATATGTGCCTACGAAAAGAAGAACTAGGGCTTGGGAAATTTACATGGTGCAAATTAAACGTGGCAAATGATTTCAACAATGAGTGAATTACAGTTTGAAGCGTCAGCATAAGCTGACGCACGTTAAGACGAGCCTCTGATTGGTCTTCTCATTCTTGTGTCAAACAGAGATCAACGACGTTTGGTGCCGCTGGTCAGTTATCGTTGAGGCCACTCACGAGATCGGGCATGTTACGACGTCTTTTTGCAATCTATCATAAACATTCTCTAATTCAATTTTGTGATTTCTCACTATTGGAATTAAAGTGTCATTGAGTGAAAAAAACAGCACTCTCCTGTCCTGGTGGTTTCGCCTTACTGCAGTTCCAGTTCTAGTCATCCTGCTTCCAAACTTCCGAATTGCCATAGGCAGGAAATCATCCGATAAATGTCAAATGAAAAATCAATTTAGTAAAAGTGGGTCGAACTTATATGACGGAAAGTAAACATGATTCTGCTTGTTCCCATGTTTGAGTTTGCAACTTCATGCACCGGAGATGGTTAGTGATACCAGAAAACTCAGTTGGCTTCTGGTTGTTATTTTCGGGCATTAATCATAAAGATAGGACGTGTCGGAATTTGTGACTACGTCATCAGTGATGCCGGATATTCTGTCGAATTACCTTTCTTTCACTCATACGGAAGAATTGTGTTGCACGGTTGCGTTAGAATGTATTCGTCAACTGTTTGAACCAAGCATCCTTTCCCCTGATTGCATATTTGAAACCCAAATATAATATGACCTTAGAAACGATATGTAAGTCATCAGGATCAATCAATATTTGGTTAGAAAATTAACTTGAATTCCTTTTTCTATTGGGAAGCACTGTGATAAAATAGGCAGCGTTTCATAGCTAAACACAAAACAAAAGGAATTTTAGATGTGACGGACAAGACCGGAACGTCATCCCACTTTGAAAGAAAGTCTGTCCGGTCTCAACCTTAAAATGGTCCTTTTCGCAAAGTGGTCTCCATGATAAACAAGGAAGGTTTCACTGAAACCATAAGGAGACAATTTACGAAATCATCAATCATTCATTTGACAAGTAATCTATGATACCGGTGTGCACATTATTATTCGAGGCACTAGTGAAACTTACCTTTATGCACTCGCTAGCACGCTCGGAAAGAAAATGTTAAGTGTTTGAACTGTGGACCTCAGTTCATTATTCCACTGACCAGTATTATTCTTGTCTGCATTCTCATCAGCATACACGTTTGTCGTCACGCAAGCCAAACGCATCACTTCGTGCTTGTTCTGACTTTTCTGCCATGGGAGTTACACTATACTTCAGCAGCCATGAACCTGCTTGCACGTGTTTTACATGGTCCAGTCCATCCATGGTAGCACCGGAGTTATTGGCTGTTTTCATTTGAATATTTCATCAGTGAATGCGCATGTGTCTAGGTTCGAAACATTTGACTTGAGCAAATATATTTCCACTGCTAGTCCATAGTGAATTCAACGGACTTTAAGCTGTCAAAGGTTTCTTTACAATCGATTTGAATTCAGAGGCTCAGCGAGAGAAGTACCGTCGGGTTCTCGCGGTCACCCAAATGTCTTCGCCTAAAGCTTGATCTTAATCTACCATTGGTCAGGAAATTAAGAGCCTATTCATGCGACCAGGATCCGATACAGAGGAGTTCGCCTGCACAAAACATTATTTTGATTCGACCGTAAATTGTTTTGTATTTGTAATTAATGAGCTAAAACATAACCAAGTCGGTTTTCATGAAAGGATTTTGATGGAAAGTGTTTGATGAAAATTTTCGAGCAACGATTTTACTTCATCACTTGTTTGGTAAATGGAAGATCGCGAATTCAGTGTGGAGTTTCCATCGCTGACGTTTTATGCGAAAAATGAAATCGAACTTTACGATATCGACAATGACAATCTGCTTTTCGGCGAAAAAAATCAGAAATGTGTCTAAGGGAAGAACTTTTCTGACGAAATTTTCACTGTGGTTTCACTGTCCATAGTTGCTCATATTGTCCAGCTAAAAATCTCTTGTCTGCCTTTTAACGAGTATGTTCTGCCAACCTGTCAGTATAACCTAGCAAACCATTCTGCATTCACCCATACCTCTGAGGTAAAACGACAAAATTCGCACAAAGTGCTAGCCTGTTTTATGGAGCTCTAGTCAATAAAGCTTTAGTGTCTCCTAGTAAACACGCCTTCTGGCTAAGTGGAAAATATGTACCAGACAAAACAGCATCCGAAACTGCGCACTGTTCAGTTCATTCGCAATGGTAAAACCAGGGGTCAGATAATCTATTAATTGAAGTCTATTTGATCAACGTTTGTCCTACATACCCTTTTGTGCCTGGAAGTACCAAATAATTGCAAGCGTTGACTTGCACCGAAAGTTTTCTATTCACTTTCAGTTTCTTAGCACGTAATACTATGATTCTGCACTCTTGTAGTAGAATATTCGTCATTTTATAGTTTTCCGGAAGTCTTGCTTGTCATGTTCGGTCTAGCCTCTCTGTGAGGACATTCACACTTAACGTCATATCGCGACTTGATTTTCCCGCTTTCCAAAAAAAATTTCGTACCAGAAGATTTCAGACGTTGGCGATCCTGCATGGTAAATTTCGACCAATTCAATTAATTGTATTGTAGCGCTTGACCAGACTATAAGTTTCAGTGCTCTACGTTAACCGCGTTTACGCTAGACTTTTTATGCCATTATATTTCCCTGTTCGAATATTTATCTTCCCAATACACTGGATTATTTGGAAGAACTTATTATTTTATGCATAGTTAATAGTTATAAGGCCCAACTTCTATAAATGCAATATAGTACTAAGTAAGTGACTGATAAGGGTAAATCGAAGTGTTAACTTCCCGCCAATTTTTTGCTCTAGGAAATTCGAGTTTTTGCTCAGAAGCTGGCAGTCTCCGAGTATGCTCTACTTGTAGCAGTCTTGCTTGTGGGACGTTTAGGCGGAATCAACTAACTCAGGATGTTCAAACCGAAGCCACAAATATCTTAAATCGGCAACTAGAAAACAGAAGTTCCTCATATCCAATAACATGTCGTTGGGTATCCGGCTATCTGGTGAAACGCAACGTCTCGCACGATAAGAATCGTCAGTCACGTCTAACCCTGTCTAGCGTTCTGTTCCTAATCCATACATACTTGCATCAGTGTTTTATATTTCGAGGGTGAAATACCCAATCCAAACAGTCACTTCTCTGAATGGCTTATAAAGATTTCTCATGTCAGATGTTTCACCAAACTGACTCAGTATTTGGTTCCTACTTTTTAATCGATTAAGTAAATGCTTATCAACTCCTCATTAAAAGCTACTTTTGAAGCGGTGGATTTACCAGGAAATCTAAGTACTAGCGGACGCATGTGAAATATTTTAACGTTGAATGTGACTAATAGTGAATCGACCAGAAAATTTACGCGGAGACCCTGTGATTTCGTTGATGAACATCGGTCGTCGGTGTTTTCAGCTACATTATCCATGCAGAGCTATTCATGATGTGAACCAAAAATGTATTTTTATTTTGGCTCAAGGGAGGTTGTGCACATTAGGACAGGTCACTGCAATAGCGAGGCCACTGCGCAATGTTAATGATACACAAAGCAGCAGCATGGACTATGAGTGGACTCGACATCTTACGAACTCAGTGCGTGTTGGGATGGCTCAAACAACCAACTACGCAACTGAAGGCATCATGATTATGAAAACTGCAATTCATATAAAGATTCTTTTAAGAGACGTTGATACATGTATCCTCATCCATATACTACTTACAATATACATATATATATATATAATCGTTAGATAGGAACAGCATTTACAGTATACTCTTGGGCTAACGACCATTGCGAAATGTTTGCTTTTCTCCTTCGTGGGTAGCCATGATTCGAATTGACTAGTTGCAGTTGTTGGTAGCAGAAAAGCTGGACGGAGTCGGGTGACGCTATTTGCACATGGATTCATCACACCTTGGTACCGTCAGCTCAAACGTAGATCAGTCAATGCTCCAAGGGCTGATTGCGTGATATTGCAATAACGGAGGCGGGGTGGCAGTAGAGTTCACGATAATGGAAGTCGATAAAGATCCGGTGTTTCAAAACAGAGGGAGCTGTGGTAAGGCCAACAAGAAAGCGCCCTCAAGACAATAACTAAGATGGAGCAAGACAGCATTATTTTGCATACCAGTCAATCAATTCAGGCAACTCCGATTAGGGTGGTATAAACACTGGCATCTGTGATGAATACCAACTGGCATTCAAACTGCGTTTACAAGTGTGTGCATCGAGTGCCACGAAACCGGTTGATTTCGTGAAATTCTTACTTGAGAGCAGATATTTCTCGATAATTTCTCTGACAAATACATATGTGCGAATTTCACTGCCCCCGGGATCCACATCGCTGGTCATCATTTATAGTCCGTGGGGTTTACTCCAGGTCAATTTTCTGTCTTTTGGCCGCGAGATATCAACTTGTCTAGTCCAGCCGATAACTGACATTTTGATACACAGCTTGAGTCGAGAGGTAGATTGTTAGAACGATATACTGTTTTTCAAAGCCACAAAAAAGAGCAGGTATAACCCTCAAAATTGGTTTTCCATCGAGATGACGTGAAAGAATGTATCCAACAGAACAAGTAGACAGATGTTCGGCCTCTTGAAGTTGTAGTTTTTCAGGGTCCAATATCATTAAGAATTTCTGTTCACCATATCCTGAGACCTTTGAATCAGTGGTACGATTGAAGCATCCTTAAGATCAGGCTCATCTACATTCCACTATGAGTTGTCTGCCGCGCTACTCTCGATTCATTAGTACCTTCTTGTCAATATTCCCTGTACTTCCAGACTTATTCGCCATCGGGCGTGGCGACCCATATTAAAAAAAAATGAAGCTGCATTCGGTACCACGAACTAAAGTTGTAATGTTTTCCCTTCGAACGACTCGGTCCAGTCCAAGTGTCGGGAACAAACTCAAGGTTCACCTTCGCCGGAGGCTGTCATATCGCTTAACCGGAATTTCCCAGCCAGATTTCAGTACGTAGCAGATCAAGGAACTGGTTCCCCTCAATATCTAACGTACATACTCGGTTGCGAATGAGTCATTTAGATCGGTTGAACAGAAAATCACTTACACATTCATGTTCTTTCATATATTTCAGTTTTTATTCGGTGCACAAACCATCAACAAACGGGTAGGCGCTAGTATTACAAAAAGCTTAACATTGGCCGATGATGGAATAGCAGGGCGACAAGTCGAGAGTGGCTCGGGTCATGCTGAGGATAGGTATATCATTTTGTTTAAAGTGGCCGAGACGGCAGCGATCACTAATATCCAACAAGAACGGATGACATCCAACATGAACGTCTCCTTGCTGATAACTTTTTCCCCACATTTCCCCTAATCAATAAAAAGCAACGACAATTAATATCCGTAGTTTGGACGGAACAGCTGGAGAACACGAACCGGTTAAAATTGTCCTTCATTATCGCTTTTTCTCTTATCTGGACAGATCTTCATTCGGTATCAAAACGTCATTCGGTTATCCCGAATCAGACAGTTATGTGTGTGGAATGGACAACGATGCCGCCTTTGTCATAGCGGGACCGTCCTACCTATGCAATCATCTCAATTGACGGGGTGGATGTGGGTTCTGTGGAGGGTCAGCCTGACTAGCACGATGTCTCGAAATGAACTCGTCACAAGTACAAGCTTGGTCTTGATTATCTACAAAAAGATATCAGAAAAGGAAAATCAGTTTCTTTGGTTCGTGTATCACCGGAAAGGGTAGCATAATGAATTGTGTTGAATGTTAGTTTGGCTTCATAAAAGACGAGGATTATTTTGGCCACTAAATATGCTTGAACAAGATGAAACCTGGTGTGACGCGCATGCATGATCGACGCAACCCAAACTAAAACCGACTTGATTCATGCATGTACCGTTTTCGCAATTGCAACGTAGTAAGTGAGAAATTATTAAACACTACAAATTTTCTTTGTTTAGCTTCTCATCCGGGGATGGGGGACGGAACCATGTGTGTGTGTGTGTGTGTGTGTGTGTGTGTGTGTAGGGGAGCGGAATTACACCTGCTTGCAACCTATCACAGCCAGTCAAATCTGATTGCATTTTATATAATCTAAAACGTCGAATTAATTTCTCAGTTTCTTTTATCTCTAAAGCAGATATTTGTTTGTGACTCGTGAATGAAAAGTTCAGTTCTCATCAACTCTGATTACGATGATGGGAATGAGTCATTAACTTACCTGCCAGTTAGCTTATCTATGACAAAGTAAGATGAATCTGTTTACTTCGTGGGTCTTTTGAACTGAAGAGAACTTAAAGTTTTAAGCAAACTGGGGTTTAGTAATAATGAACGGAAATTTTGCTTTTTGTACATATTTTGGCCTACTTATGGGTAACACGTGCCAATGCGTCATTTTGCTGCTGGCCGCGCTGATGTTTGCATACCAATGTTGCTACGGTGGTCGTGATATGCCATGCTCGTATTCATCAATTAACGTGTTTGTTGGGAAGCAAGCTGTTCATTAGGATTCACATGCACGCAGACACAACCTTGTGCAAGGAGATTTGATGCCATTCTGGTCCAGGTATTAGTTCGATTCCGTCGTTGCTCGACTTTTTGATGGCTCGTTTGTTATGTGCGCATATTACACATGGAAATAGCAGTGTTGCTTTTGCCATTCCTACCACCACGACCAGCACCATTATTACTACTGCCACTACCGACGCTACCGTTACTACTACTATTGCAAAGACCAGGGTTGTGTCACTCGATTCCAGCAGGTGCAATGTATCTTTGGCTTACCTTTTACTGACCGCAATTCAGCCAGAAGTAGTCTCGGTTCAGATTGCGACGGTATCTGCGTAAATAAGGTGAATTTGTTTAGTGGTGCGCATTCATGAATGCAAGCGTAAACGTGTGCTTCTGTGGTATATATCTATCTTCGGGCAAACCAGAGACGTCAAGAACGGGATCTGCGAATGTACAGATACCAGAAACCATCAAAAGAACATTGAGCTGCATTTATGCGACCAACTGATAAAATACAATGGTGAGCTTTTCAACAACACATGGACGTGTTATTCATTGCAAGAAACTGAGAGGTGTTAGTTGGTTTGTCATATCATCGAGGACGGCTCCGAAAGCTCGCAAGTGCACACACACTTGCGGGTTCGCTTTATCATTTCTTGTTCACAATAATTGATTGCGTTGATTCCGTTGCCACCCACATATCGACAAGTTAGCATTTGTAAAACTGTGATCAATTTATATCTGCCTCAAGGTGTATGTAGTGTCGAAGCATTAGATGTTCCCGTTCATTTCAGTATGTGGGAAATTTGAATCCTGGCGCTTTGAAGTTCTGCTGGAAGAGGAAAATTTCGTTTGCTTAAAATGTACAATTTCGTTTTACACTTCAGAAGCGATCGACGGAAAGGAAATTCCAGATAATTTTACTGTAGTGGGTTGCAGAACTGATTCCCTTAACTTCGGAAGAAAGTTCTATGCTTAGTGCTCTTGATTCACATTATCAAAGCTTTCAAACGGCCAATATTTTCATCGGTGGTCCTAATCTACAATGGAAATCACACACAATTGGATATATCAGCTTGTTGAGCTACAAACCTTTACTGAATCTGCTTGATTTGAGGACAACTTTTGACTTATCCGAACAGATCCACAGAACTCACTAAGAAGTAACATTATTTGATAAGCGTTTTTCCATTTGTTCGTAATCATGTCAGTAAGCAATGTTAAGTAAGGTATTAAATACTGAATACCGCTTTGCTTCACTGTTATATGAATTATTGATTCTTTGGATCAGGTCACATCAAAATCTCGCCAGCGGACAACCTTATGAGCTGCAATGTTTCAGTATATAGGTTCTAAAAATCAGACGATAGAATAGCATAAAGGACCACGTGGGGGATACGGACAATTTATAATGAAAAGGGAGTACATCGTAACGTTAAAAAGGTCACCAACAGAGAACAGCGGGAAATTTGAGTAGCCCATTCTGTGTTTGTGCAAACAAGCGGTGTAAATAACCCTAAGTCCGGATTGCACAGACCAGATTCAGTCCTTTCAGACAAGACATAACGTCTCGTCAACATTCAGTAGGGCTCATAGTCCTATGTTTTCATCAGCCTTACAAATGGCTGTTGGTGTCGCTGCATGTTAAGGTAAAGAGAGTGACAAAGAAAACAAGCGGCTGCCACCCTAAATTCATCCTGCTACATTGCATTTTTCCGAGTAGCAAAATGACAATGTCCTCGTTTATTTAAACTAAATTGCTTGGTATGCATAGTGGTGGCACCTACATGGTATTACATGGGTTTTCCTTAACGATCACCAAATTGAAACCTTTAATTCACTCCCGTTGGAAGAAAAGCTTCTGAAACAAATTGGGTCGTCCAATCTGAACACAACTGATCCTAGAAATACCTATATTTGCGTTACTTAACTTGCAGTTGTCTTCGACCCTAATTATGGGTTCAATGCTTGCTAAATTCTATGTAGACGAGTTTCTTATTTCCACTTTGGAAGTAAATAGCAGACTGCACTTTAAATCTCACCTAGAAATCGCAGAATTAGTGGTTTTATTAGCTAGAGACAGGAGGCACTCAGGGAGGTGAGCACTCCACAGTAAACCCACAATGTGGTTGATGAAGTGACAAAAATTTTGAAATAGTCCATTTAGCATCTCTATTCAGACAGATATTCTCGGATATCAATTGTTCAATGTTTCTGATGCCCTGTATGTAACTAATAATTCGACGGAAACTTATTCTAGTTGGGAAGTGGCGCAACTTTATACCATTTTCTAAAATGGTTATTCACAATCAAACACTGTTTTTACTTCTGCCAAAGACATGGGATTAAAAACATCCACGGTGACCAGATCGTTTTCTGATCAAATTCTAATCTTATTTTAGGTGTTCCGGTACATTGGAATCAAAATTTCAGTTTGGTTGGTGTCGTTGAAGGAAATGCCGAAGGCATCGACTCTGCATTTCATGCTCAAAAACCGGGAAGAGTAACTTACGACATCGTGTGACTTGTTTTACTACCTACAGCTGAGCACTTCAGAACGGTTTTAGCGGTCCACAGGAGAACAGTAATTCGATGCAGGTATACAACTGCATTTTCTCAGACCAGTGGTCTCCGAGTCATTCTTCGGTGTTGCCAAAGGTTTCATAGTTAACGCATATATATTCCGCCTTTGGAACCTCCAGTGATAATAACTTCAATTCCGGGAAAATGGTTATCGTAAAACGATTGAAGATAAAAGTCGGCTGACAACATGTTTACGCAGTCCGGTATCTTTATAGTGATCTGTCTGAATATCTGCTCAAATAATGGTTCTTGTGAGATGGTGATCGTGACGTTACACAGATGGACGAAGCAGCGAATCACCGCTGTCATATTTAGTGTACATGATCAAAATCATATGCATAGATCACCATTTATGAACTTTTGGTTAAAAAGATTCCTGTATTCACGCGGATCACCTGTGGTCTGACACAAATAAAGATTCACTCCGCTAAAGGTGTTTAGCATTGTTTGGAGGAGAAAATTAACCTCTCTGACCACAACAGAAACACTGCAGTTGTCGTATTTTAATTTAGACGATGTAGAGTAAACGTAATCTGCGACGTTTTGTTGGTCGTCCGTTGTCCAGTGTGACCAAGCTCATAGTCGACATGGTCACTGACCACTGTAGCACTCAAGAATATGCGGCTCAATCGGATTTCCGTGGCTAGGATGGAACTACAGCCAAACATAGCTCAGTTTGAAATTCTGTTGTCTTGGATAAATACTGGCGATGAAATGTGCGCGATTTTAACAACAACGCATCGATAAAGCGAGGCGCTAGTTCTAGTAGCACATAGTAACTAATCTTTTCTTGGTCCATGGCACTTTCCCATGGAAAAGAATGGAACAGCTTAATGTTTTCTGCAGAAGGCTGAGATTTGCGCTTGAGAGAATTGTCCACGACAGTGGACACTCAGTGATAGAGCATCTTCTTGGTGACCGGAAAATTGCCGGTTCGGTTATGGCCTGTACCGCTGACCCTCGACTGCCTAGTGCCCAAGTAGATTTTTCGTTACAAATACCATATCGGACAGTAAATACCAATCAGCAAACTAAGGGCTACGCATGTAAGCCTCTGGAATGTGGCCACTGCGTTTTTCAACTGATATATCTTGACACCACACAATCTTATGGGAGTGCCAAAGAGGATTTTGGAGTGACTTTCAGAGAGCACATCAAGTTATCAATGTCCCGTGGTAAGGCTTTAATTGTTAGTGCACGGTTCCGACAAAGACATTCGAAGTCTAACGGACCCGCTGTCGTACAAATGACAATTCCCTCATGAAGGAATCCAGATGACAGTCATGCGCCATTCGTTGGTAAAAATTTCAATTGTTCTTAACATTTTCGTCCTCCTATTGAAAATTTTCAATTTGATTTCGGGTACAGAAGTAGACTGTGGCAAGGTGTTTTGATTGTATTAATCCTTCCTCTACCGCATGACTTGCGAAAAGAGAAAGATTTTGCCACACACTTTAAAAGGTAGACCACTTTTTCTACATAACTCCAAATGACTTTGTTATATACCCAGTGAGGAAAATGAAGACCGATATAGAATGTTTACCACAGACCTGACACAAGGAACACAGAGCCAAAATACCATAAATGGTCTGATTACGTTGCTCCAGATTTATTCGGTAAATTTTGATATAATTGCATGATTACATTCCAACAGAAACCTTGGGATGACACTTCCATTTGAAACCCAGGTTATGGTACTTGATAGTAAGGATTGATGAGCTCCAATGAGAACGGAAATTTTGTCCGGTGATTCATAAGTCTAAAGATGATCGAATGACTTAAAGCTTCTGCGCAAAAGGTGGAATATGAAGTCAAACATAGTAACATCAGTCTCACAGGCCACCAGCAAATAACTGTTGGATCTAAAGAAAGGCCAGAGTCAGGGCTGAGTGGTTCTGAACTGTGGTAAATTATTGATATGGTTGGCAATCTTGCACAAGAAACATGGAACATTCTCCAAATATTTTGTTGTGGCTTTTGTTTTCAACCTGGTCGATTACTTGTGCTTGCTCTTCTAAACACTTTTTTGCAATGAATCGATCACAATATTGTAAATCGTTAGGTGCAACGGGTTCCGAAAGCACGTATGAAAGGTAAGCAGACTTTAATACCGGGTGCACCTTACTCGCTGGGCTATGAGACTACCCCAAAAGACACTGGGAAAGTCATTTATCGATCTTTATGAGTTCTTTTTCCTGGTCAATTACCCTCTTCCACTTTCATCTTGCTTGAAAAGGTTTTGTTCATTCAAGTATCAGCTGGATGTCAATAATAACGAAGATATGCATCGCCGATTTTGCAGTCTTTCTCACCTAATGACCACCAATTGCAGGGAAAACGGTAAACTGAACTTCATGGAATTTCGGCACTTCAGTCAGGGGTATAGTCACGCCTTTCCAATGCACCTTAGTGACAAACGGGTGAATGGACCACGGAGAGTCAGTTATACTTGACTGTTCCGGATATTGTGGCAACCACGCGGGAGAAAATAGGGGGAACAATATAGCTGCACGATCGACGAAACAAACAATCTAATTACACCAAGTCACCTTACACAGTTGTTCCGGTTTGATTTTAACAGTATGACCATCAGTAGGTCGGGGAAACACTTACAACAACGAATGACTAAACACAACTAAATTCATTATGGGATAGATTTTGAAAGCCATTGGACAGAGCTGAAAAAATATCCGGTGAATATGAGTAATTCTTAATTTATCTGCTTTCGTTTGCCACATCTCACAAACAGATGGAATCTTATAAAAGAGAGTTTCGGAAATAAACAATAAATGTAGACAGCGGGGATTCTCAAATATAGCTTGTTCCCTCCTTCATTAATCACGTTTGTCTTTCTTTTGCCTTTTAATTACTATATTGTGTCCGAGACCCTGGAAGAGCTAGCCAATCTTTGATGATGCTCGCTTGTTTTTCAGATGCAGTGAATAAACCACCCTTCGCTCGGTTCTCAAATTATTTGATAATTTCTCAGTTGATTTTAACGGTTCCTCAAGCTAATCTTGAAATGGTATAACGATAACAGAACGACATGAGTAGCAAATACATCCCAAATATAAATCCAGTCAAGAAAAGATCAAACCAATTACTGAACGCTGTAAACGTTTTTGAGTAGAGGCGCTGTATCTTTAAACTGGACAGTTAGCTCACTTATCTCATCACTGGCAAAACTGTTAAAACAGTGAGTGGAAGTGTCGTCAACCAGTGCGTATTACCCATAATTAGACAAATAATGCTAGTTGACGAAGTCGGACTGAGATGAATATCGGCAGCTCATCCAGTGACTGCATGATCACGTGTACACTTGCGTGTGTGTATACGTGTGCGAGGTTGATTTGCCTCTGCTTATAACAACCTATCTGCTATAACTGCCATATAAATGACCGCTTTGGCAGTGGAATTAAGTCAAAAGCCACTACAGACGGAAAATACTGTGTACTTAAATCGATTTCACTATTTCTAACAACAAACATTCTGCTTTTAAAACCATCTAGGTTTATCATTCTAAATCAGAGTTTGTGTAACATACACAGTGTTCATAACAAAAATTGCCTTAAAACTAGCCGATCAAACAGTCTGCTTTGGCTGACTGACTCTATCTGTTTTCCGCCACACCACAACTAAGTGAAGTACTTCGATTTAGGTTAGATACCTACTGAGGGCATGTCCAAACCCTGGATGTTTTCCTTCCGGTCTGTCGTTCGGGACAAGTGATGCCTGTGCCTCACCGATTCAGTGGGCTACCGCGAGCCCTCTGATCTTGGGATAGGAAATGCTACCACAATAAGCAATCTGTTTCCTATTTGTATTTGCTCGTTATTCCCTTGGTTGATTAGCGTGGTCTGGCCAAACATGTTCCACATTTCCTTCATTATTCGCGTCCCAAATGGTAATGTTCATTGTGTACCTCCGTGCAACCTCGTTTTTATTTCAAATTACATGCTTCCAGTACACAAGCATCCGAGAGATTTAGATAATTGTGGGTAAAATTTAACCTGGGGACTGTTTTTATAACACGTTCCGAGTGGATTCTGTCATATGCCAGTGCCGATATTGTGAAATTATGAAGACCATCAACAAAAATCAAGTAATGGTGTGTTGATGTAGCTATACTTTTCATATTCAATTGTACAGGTAGTAAATTTAAGTGCCACAATTAATCTCGACAAAACCTACACAAAAATAAGTGGCTAATTGGCCGACAGTTGGTGATCGCCTGGTAGCAAACGTGTTACTTCAAGTTTACGAGTTGAAACAGCAAGTCTGGAAAGCTGGATTTCCAATGGGGAATAAAGCAGTATAGTCGTAGTTACAAGTTGAACGACAAATCTGATGCAATTTACCACTGACGGCACACTAAACAATACGACTGCATAGCCACAAATGGCGATGGACTTGACAAGAGCCGAAGTATTGGAATCGGCCAGTGAATAAAGTCTAAACGAAATAGTTCATACGTGATTTATCGAAAGCGATCTACCGAGCAGTCTATGTATTCACATTTATAATGCCCAGTCTTCAGCTCTGTTCCTCTCATCCACGAACCAAACGTACGTAAGACTGGCGAATCCGAAAAGTAGTTTTCTATTAGCCGAAATATTGGCCCTCACAATCGACCGTTTTTGAAACGAACCGCTTGCAAGCGCATCCGCTTCTCGCAGGAGAAATAGCTCAAAATCTTGTAAGCCCGACATCTATAAAGACCCTCGGTGAATGAAATTATTCGACAGTTTTGTTCTTCTTGTCACTTCGTCTTGTAACGATCTGAGGTGAAATTCTATAGGTAAGCAATGAGGATCACGGTAGTATTGTGAATAGTACAATGATGCATATATTCTGGATGGTGATCCCTCTTTCGCAAGAATATCATTTGCTGAAGGATTATAATCTTACGCTCCAAGACGACCCAGAAAAAAGAAACGAAAATCACTAATGTGTGGTAACGGTTACTTCGAAAAAAGTTGACTCATACTTAGGTTTCGTCAAACAAACCGTCGGCTTATGGAAAGCCAGGTAAAGTGAAGCATTGTTCTGTCACTGTCATGAAAAACAGTTTTTCTAAGAAATGAACATCTGTGCATTGAGTTTGGATTGCAATATAGCTTCAGAAACAGAACAGTGACCTTGACAAATGGCCAGTATTTTGTACACCACTCGGTAGCCGCATCGAAATAAAGCAACTACCGTGGCCCAAGTAAGGGGCTCAATCAAAATTCTGGGACCAATGGAATAAAAATGGCGTATATGAAAACAACTAGACCTATCCACGGACTTCAGGCAGAAATAAACAGGTAAAAGAAGAGATAACAAACTCGCGCTGGGGTGCAAGCATGAAAACAAACTATTTTAGCAACAGCAGATGTGTAGTTATTATTTTCATCTTCCTAACCATTTCACTTCACATGCATGGCACGAAATACGCGGTGAACAGCAGTCTGTTGCCCTCCGATGTTTTTATCACGCCCAGAATATTGCAATCCAATTAGTCACTATAAGTCAAAGGGTCATGGATGCCCGTGAGTCTTCGAGGAAACGGATTACGCCTTTATCCAGGCGCTCGTGCGAAATTGGAATGAGACTAATGACGGATCGACCCGATTGGGTGGAATCGTGTATCTCTCTTTTATTAACTGGATTTTGTAGATAAAATATTACGGGAAACAGCAGGAATGGATGTTGCCAGAGTACACACCGTGGGTGCAAAGCAGGTCATTTGATAACCCGTGCTGCGCCATCATATTCTCGTTAACTCCTTATAATTCTTACTACCTTTTATTAATTGATCTTATCCACTGAATATCGTTCCCTTCATGTGACTGTTTGGTAAGTTTAACTCTGGTCTTTGAGTGGAATTACGTTTAGGGCATGATTTAAATGAATAGAAAAGCTGTCTTCCATGATCTTTCACGGCGCACTTATGTCATGATGATTTGATATTCAGAACACAAAAATTCGAGTCTATAATTCGTAAAAAGCCAAGATTGATAGTAGAAGAATAACCATCATCTTGTCTTTCCTATAAGACTATCCCAGGGTCCCTTTCCCAGTTGAGCAGCACTGAACATTGTCTTATCGTAAATTCAGGATGAGTAAAATGATCAGAAATAAGACGGTGGAGGTGACAGTAGATTAATTGCCTAAATGAAAACAATACTCGCCGCCTTAGAGTCTTGACCAGAATGGAAGTCAAAAACTAATACACGCCACCGTGGTGATAGGGTGACCAACAGCGGACCGACGGCACGAATCGACGGATAGAACATCCCGGGAGCTGAGTGGTGACACCATTCGGAACGGATGGATCCCAAAATCGATTTGACCAAGAGGTTAACAGAAGTGAATTTTTTACAGTTTACTGGTATCTTAACACAAACATCGTTTCTGTGTTAAATACTTAAGACTGTTCCTAAGTGAAGAATCTTACTTTCTGAACCATGGGTCAGGGTATATATATATATATATAATTCTCACGGAGGTAAAAGACGAGTTCCGGAATCTAATGCATATTAGTCACCTAACTCGGCGCCAAGAATACCACCACATGATGGGATGTGGTGTAAACACCAGCAGGATTATGTTCATTGTTCCAAATACCATTACCCTGAACACAATTATGACAAAGCCAATTTTACTAACAACGATTAAAAAGCAAAAACTAAATACAGGAGACCATTCAACAGCATTTATGCTACAATGATCTCCTGGATATATTATAATTTTGCTGATAGGCCTACTAAAACGATAATATCGTTCTTCCGTCATATTTTAATTTTAAATGGGCACAAATGACCGCAATTTTCGTTTCTCATTTTGAGGATCACATCTATTATCAGAGAAAAAGATTTCGGCAAAATATTTCGTAAATTTATTTTGTGAGAGACAATCCAACATAGCGCTATTTCTCTGAAATCAATGTAAAATATTCTGAGTGACGATACAGTGAGAAAGACATTTGTGCTCCACAGTCCAACCACGAGAACCGGACACAGGGAAACAATCAGCATCTGAGCTTTGCAACTGAAAGGTAAAATCACTTACCGCCAACACGGTCGTGTCTGTCAGTTTTATTAACCAGCTATTGCGCTGTTCCCTAATGCATAAGCTTTAGTCATTTTACCCCTTCTAGTAGATGTGATTGCTGAATAACTCCGTGGTTCGTCAAAAGTTGGGCCCAACTGCAGATGATCGCAAACCTTTACTGATTTCTAACAACCATTGATTATCAATAACCGTTCCATTAGCAACAATTAGGAGTTAGGCTTTTTACTGATATCAGGTTCTCGTGACCAGACTGCAAATATTGTGAAACTTCCGTCAAAAGGCCAATTGCTAATCAAGTGTAGTAATTAGTAAATCGATATATTCGGCACCCAGGTCAAAGGCGAATACAACTACGGCAGCAATCCATAAGTTAGGCGAATAATATACTCAGGAAAGTCGGCTGATGACGATGGATCAAACAGTCAAACGGACCAATGGGCCAGTAAGTGTTGGACGCAGAAAGCAACACAAACAACTCGTTTTTCTGTCTAAGAAATGATAAACTTTTTATTGCACAACTTGACTGTTCTCATCATAGTTAGTGAGAACGGAAGTAGCATGGAGATGGAATCAATTGATAAGAAATCACACAACACTGACAACAACAATGATGCTTAGGATGAACTGGCAAATTTCTTGTACTGACTGGAATTTACCACAGAGCAAAGAACAATATTGCAGCGGCCATCAAGTGCCCATCGGCATGGACCACTATAAATGAAACGACGCGGCAGCCTGTGAACATGTGAGAACACATTCTGACCCCAAAGTAGAGAAGATTGACTAACAACTCGAGAAGTTAACTCACACATGACTTTGTGGGAAAGCGAAAGAGTGATCTCATCAGTTCAATGACGCCGAAAAATCCTCTGCAGCAATCTGGAATGATGCTTTAGGTGAAATTTGTTATAAATATCAGACTTGTCAAGCAGAAGAACGTTCATTGGTTTTGCCGTTCCGAATTATTGTATCGGGAAGCCCACCAGCATTCTAGTTTTCACTGTATTGCTACTTTTCGGAAAGACTGACTGACTGTCCTTCGGACCCTATCTTTCATGCAATAACCTCAAGTTACACTCAGGAAGCAGCAGACACGAAGTTCTATCCTATCAGAGATAACCAGTGGTGCACATCCTCCATTGCAACCAGGGTCTGAACCCGGCCTTTCCACCTGAAAGATGTGTGCTATCACTGTGCAAGCAGCTCCGGTCCAGGCTAAGCAGAACTACCGAACTTAGTTTGTTCACATGTCGTTCTTGATAACACCCAGCAGTGCCCGACAACGTCGAAGGTAGGTGGCCAAGTGGATTAAGCGTCTGGTACCGAAAGGGCCAGAGGGTCGAATCCCAGATCTGACGGTCGCTTTGGTGGTAGACGGCAATTCGCTTTGCCCCAGCACCTTGCCACACCTAGCCTAGTTTGACTTTATGTAGTTCTATACCACTCCAAGTTTCAGAGTCAAGATGACCGGTCCTCCGCCCACATTCAAGTGGGCCGTGGTGGCTACGGGAAATCTTTCTTTTACTGCGTTCATAAAAAAATGGTACCCTTGGGTTTGAACAAATATAATAAGGTGAAAATGAACACGTGAATGTTTAGTATGAGAGCAAATATACGAATGAATAAAGCCACTTAAACATTTTCTCGCATAATCTCGATGCCAGGTTAAAACCAGTCGAAGTGAAACTCAGATAGCTTACTGGGATCACGTTCATGTAAGTCTGGACTTGATTCATCTTACACGGACAAATTTACGTGTACTTAATGTAAGATCCACTGTATTACACTACAATTAACAAGGTGATCAAATTTTGTGAAAGTGAGGTGATCAGTTCCAGAATAACGTGAGGGCTGGTAGAGAAGTATAAAGCGAACTCTAAGACTTCGGTTGTCTTGGCTTGGAAAAGATTTTAATGGAAGAAAGATATAGGCACTGTGGGTGTTAACAAAATGAGAAACTCTTTAAGCCACTGTAAGCCTATGCAGTTTTACGTTATTTCAAGTTTCATAATCTCGGTGGCAGGTCCCCAAATCCGGTTCAGTAGGCTCATAAGGCCATGAAAGATGACTCATGCTTTGCACCCAACAAAAACGGAGATTTCCGTAGTTTGGGCAATATTGGACGAGTGGTCCAATTTTTCGAACAAATTAAACCCAAGTAATCCATGCTTAAGCCAGTTTTTCAGGAGATGCAGTCAGTGTATTGTTGTAATGTGTAACGAACAAATTTCGATCAGCGCTAACTAAAAATTAGTTTGCAAAGTCCCGCGCATGTATCACACGACCTGGTTTCGACTACCCACGGTAGTCGAAATGTTGGCGCATTACATCTACTAACAACGCTGTGTTATTAACATTATATCATTCACGATTATGATCAGAAAGCTGTAGTCATAGAGCAAAACTAAGTGGTATTCAACTTAATTTATCCTTGGTGAACTCTGAGGGTATCGACTCAGTAAACAGATAAGTAGCTGCACACAAGTATGGGACCTTCAATTTGGAAGGCAATCTCAATGGCGGATTCATGCCAGGACTAGACATTACCAAAACTTCGTTTTGATTCGTTTTCTTCTGGGACTGATTAATCCAGCGGAGTCAACAGGTGGTTCGCAAAGAAGGGGAAGACGAACAAACAAAATTTAATTATTGATTTGGTTCGTATAATTGCACACTTCGATGTTTCCCAGCGAACCGTTCAAGCTAGAGAAGGTGGCGACAGCCGCTGGGAAATGAACCGTATCTCTCGTTTTCAGGAAACACAACAGTGCTATTAAATGCATCCTTAATTATTCTGGCTGAAGTAGATAACGACCAAGAGAAACTGTTGCCTTAATTCACCATATTCTCTAGTGAATGGGGACTATGGATCACGTGGTGTGGGCAATCAATTCAGCGTCATGAGATCAGTGTAGACGCACGGTCACGTGTGTTTCAATCATCAACCCTGCTCAGCACTTCTGTCTTACA
>LUCM01005350.1:0-16411 GCA_008360955.1 Fasciolopsis buskii
GTCTGGAGCCGACAAACCCTTCTAGGCCTCTTGGCAAGTAAGTATTAATAGTTGTTGCCGATAGGGCCTTTGGGTGACTATATCCTGTCACGCCTGATGCATTTTCTAGGGTTGGTTCCTACCATTTCATTGGTGTATCCGGTGAGCAACATGCGGTTTTTGGGGATTAAAGAGTCCGTTCAACGGGGCAAAGGTTATGGTATGGCTGAAGGAAAACCGGGAAAATAAAGGGTATCCTGACAAGATTTGGAGCAAGTCAATCGGCGGCTGAATGTTGGAATTAATGGGTAAGTCGGAGACATATCCATGGAATTGAAAAGCCTGCAAGTTGAACAACGTTAAGCACAATGATCCTCCAATTATAGATCGATTTTTAAAATGGTTCTGCCCGTTGCAGTATCTCAGTTGGCACATAGTATTCATCTTTGGTTATATTCAGTTTGCACTGGTATATGTGTTCCTTTCGCGCTTTCAGATGCAGTAGTATGGAACACGAAAGCTAATAAAAATGCGTTGAATTTTAGGCCTCGTTACCTAGCGAATTCGATCGGCTCACGAGGTTAGATTCCAGTTTTGATTCCAAGCGGAGAACACGAAGTTTACTAGTGACAGCGAAGTCCGAGGGGTCAAGGAGACGAGAAAGAAAGAAAAGCAAGAAGGATTCCTTCGGCCAGAGTGTGTTAGAGAAAGAAAACTGCACACTAGTTTGTCTTTAACTACTCAAAGTAGTACAGCAAAAGTTAGATGTCGACGTCAATGTTTCAGTTTAAGGATAACAGAATGGGCCGAGGACTAAATCAGAATTACTTTCGCTTGGTTTGGAATAAGCTTTTTTGATAGAGCACCGGCATCTTTCGATTTTAGATGCATGATAGTAGAGTTATATCTGTGAAGGGAAAAAGTTGCGGAGGGAATGGCGATGAGTGTGAACGTGATAACGACGACGACTGTTATAGAGAATGTGGGCACACGTACCCAGTGTGCATGTGGAAGACACTGCAGGTGCAGGCGGAAATTTAGATGGGCATGTTCATGCATAAACTTGGAGCTCCCAGTGGGCTAATACCTCAAAAAGTCTGCAGTGCAGGGCCCAGTAGCAAATGCAGGCAGCGTGGGGTTTCCACATCTGCAGAACCGGGTCTAGGTTGGTGCGAGACAAACCTAATGCTGAAAGTGGTCCATTTCATTCACGGCCCGGTTCCATTTTTGTATTTATTTTCTCCCTGGAAGGGTAATGCCCGGGCTCATAAATGAGCTTTCCATGGCTCATCCGCCCGATCATAATTTTCCGTATATTGGCAAACTTTTCGCAACTAGTGAGACCGTCTGTCTTATCTAATTTCGCAAACCATGACTTATTGCTGTTGCAGACAGGGATTTCTCTGATCAGGGATACTGGAAAGAAAAGTATGGATAATTAGTCACACGTAGGGGTACAGCGAGTTTTATGGGGCACTTGCCTGTATGAACAGTGCCAATACAGGACCTAATGACGTTTCCCTGACTAACGCAACACTTTCCAGTTTGCACTGTCCAGTGTAGTTTAACGTATGAGGAAGTGGACGACTTGTTTTTACTCTGTGGTCCAAAGGCTGGAAGATGTATAGTCAGACGGGAACGAATGATCATTGTGAAGTGAAACGGAGGATGAGATTCAGAAATATGGTCATCACTGAATTACTGGGAGTAACTAGGACGAGTGAATTGCACTGCTTCTTTTAAAGAGGGAAGCGTGACTGGCCCATGGGGGCAAGATAGAACCAAAAGAAGCAAAGCAATAACCTACGCGAGACGGCCATCTGTGACGGGTAGGGTCTTTGAAGTGGATGGCTGAATCAGAGGCACGTTCTTCTGAGTCATGTCTGTTAGTCAGCTTGATGGCCTGAGTGAAGCATAGGTAAGCATTTAGAGAAGATTTAAAATTTGATTGTTTATGTTTGTGGCTGAACATGGATAGTGCCGAAATAAGCGGGGCTAGAGCATTGGTCAGCACATTTTTATTTCGGTCAATTGGTCTTTTCAATTAAACTGCCGTGCGAATGATATAATGACACAGCTTGACCCAGCCAGTTTTGAACCGATCAGCCAAATACTATTGTCTCTAGAATCCTGCAGCGCTTGATTAAAACACGGCTCATGGCATGTCCTATGGACCACAAGCACATCGACATTGGTCAGCATGGTTTTCTGAAAGTGAATTAGTGTGCTACTTGCACTACCGACTCTTCAAGTCCAGTCAAAACGGCGGATAACGGTGGAGGATCCCTGACGGTAGTCTAATTATTTGTCGCAAAAGCCTTTGATGGAGCAATCCACTGCGGACTGAAGAAAGAACTATAGTCCTAAGAGATCAGTGACCTTATATTCTCGTGATTATTGACATCTTTGATACAGAAATAAGGTGCTACAAATAAATGGCCTCACCTCTCACTCCAAGTCATTAACTAACGGCACAACCCAAAGCGCTATACCAGCCCCTTCCCTATCTTCTGCACGAAGATGATGTTTGCAACGTTGGCAGAACCGATGTTCCTTGGGGCCGATGAAATGCAATGGTTCAAAACTTTCACCTTGAGGATGTAGTCTCTGCCATCGAAGAAATAATCCGGGGCCTAATGTCTCTCGACACTTGGGCCACCGAATGGATAGTGAAGTTCTCGACCAAAACAAGCCGCATCGTCTGTTGAAAGTGCAACTTATCTACAGGCAGGCACAGAATTGGGACTCAGACCATCCCCATTAGCAATGAGGTTTCAGATTTGGTTCTAAACTACTCGTTTAGCTTGAAATTTTCGGAACATGCATTTACCCAATCTGCGAAAGGCAAGGAAATATCTGGATTGCTGGATAACACCGTTAAGCTGAACAAAATTAGTCTGAAACTATTCTAAACACACGTTAAACCAATTCCATAACATTATTTCTTTAGCTGCTCAGTCATGAGCAGCACGGCAGATTTGCGATCAAAAACGTTCACCGTACAGTTACGAGGCGGCTAGTGGGTAGTTAGTCAAACCTACGTTACAGGGATCGATGTATAATGCAGAAACTTGAACCTCTGTGGCTTCAACTTGGGAAGGCAAACTTACTATTCTTCAATGATTTCATCAAGAGCAACAGTAGCATTTCAGCCACCTAGTTCAGCATTCAAACTACCTACTCCCTTCGGAACACTAAGCTCGCCATCAAAATTGACGTAGCAAGAACAGACATCGCAGCGAACGTTTATTGTTAAATATTCTTCCTTATGGAATTCCTTGCCCTAACTGATGCACCTCCCATTGTCGTCTATTATCGCCTTCAAAGGCAAAGTCCGGATACCCTTGTCCGTAACAACCATTAGGCATATATGTGTCCACTCCCTCAGATGCTCGGAATCACGAAGTTGGCTTAGGATTTTAGCAATTACGGATGTAAGGTCCCCAGAACTTAGATCTCAGTCGACAAAACCACGTAATTTCACGTTTCTTGGGGACAGGAGTATGATTAATTCAGTAACAGTTATTACCAAAAATATCTTTTCACTTCACAGGCGTTTCATCAGTGATACTCTCAAAGTTTCGTACTACTTCTACGGGCTCATCTTGGTTCCCACTCACCTGCATATTCGAATCCGGTAAATGCTTTATCCTCTGAGTAAACAGCCTATTTTCATAAAAATGCTGCCCATGTCAAAAACACAATACCTACGCAACAAACCAGCAGGTTTCAAATAGCATTTGTTAACGAAAGACTGATATGGCGCTGAAGATGACAAAGGCCTTCGTACATATCTGTGCTCTGCGCCATGAGCCCTTGTGGTTGCTTATTTCCAGTTCGGATTTCTTTAGTTTGTACACGCAAAACCCTGAATGATCCTGTCATGTTTAATTCAGCATCATCGGGAGTAGCGAAAACAGAGCAACGACAACGGTCGCGGACAAACACAATGAATCGAAAATTGGGATGAGGCAGGGGAGCCATGGAATTCACCCATGTGGGCTCAACCATTTATCTCTTAGTAGAACGACTCTTACGGGATCATTTTGAAATCAGAAACCAAAACTAACCCGGCCCCCGAGGAATGGGCTATAATCATCGATAAATCTGTACACCATCAGCTCAGAAAACCTTGCGAACGGGGAAATCCCACAGGGCCACTGTTTGGTGTTCATAAATATGGCTGCTTGTGTGACGATATGGTGAAGTAGCGAACCAGACTCCCCAAATGACAAGTTATAACTAATCCTCCGTCGCAAATACACCGGGCGCACAGGCCAGACGAGTTCCAAAAACACAGCAGAGAGTCTTTCGTTCATTAACGATTGCGTTAGCCGTCCTACGAGACCATTGCAATTGGCATCTTCGGAGATATCAAAGGTTTACTGACAAACATGTTACCAACAAGGACCAAGGAACCTAGGACTGAGTGAGCATTGCAAATTACAGGCAGTAAACGGATGGAAAATTTGCGGTATACGACCCCGTCACCGAAAGATCCCGTGCTTCTGTGCCTCTTACAACGGTCGTCTGGACCCTGAAATATTTGCAAGAAACTAGTTGTTATCAATATTTCCATTTTGCTGACTCCTCATAACAAAACCACAACAAATTCCACACTGCTCCATCTCCTGCCCTCGACCATGACTACAGTGTCTATACACCGGTTAACAGAAAATGTTGATTCAAGACAGATCTTGTCGCCGAAAGCTCCACTCCATCCTATGTCCTGGTTTTCAATTTCTACTGGGAAGCTACTCCAGATCTGACGCTCCTTCACCAGTCCAACTGACCAGAACAAACCAAACCACGCTACTAATTGCCTAAGAATCCTCCTCTCAAATAATACATTACGCCTCGCTAAAGCACCGTTGATAGTACCCCTGGAATGGCGTATAATCCCGTTCTCCGCCTACCTACAAATCCTCACTGCCACAGAAAATCAAATCCTTCAAAAAAATAACAACACGGAGGTCATTCAAGGCACATGTGCCTATGGGCTGTCTTATTTGTCGCAAGAACCCGTTTACTTCCCGTCATAACTCTCAGTTCAGCCCGCTCCCAACCACATGAGTTCAGTGAACATGCTTGTGATTCCCATTGCCCCAGCGTTTATAATTCCTCAAAATGTCATCCTTCGAATAGCCTGGCGCCAGCTTGACTGTTTTCCTCTGCTTAGCCTTTACCATTATATGTGCAACTTGCTGCTGCTAGCTGCTGTTTGAACTTGACCCAACTCCATCTAGTTGTCTTGAAAATATCGGTGCACCTTTCAGTTTACCTACTTTGTGCATCATATTACACTCAAAACTTTGAGAAATTAGGCCATATCGCGACCTCCGGCATAGCTCCAGCTAACTTTCGCGCATTCGATGCATATCTGTCATACATTTAAACACGAAATGACTCGCAGTCTGTAAATAAAATAAGTCCCAAATGATGTTTTATTATCCTACCAAACGGTTGTCCCGCTTTTATTCAAAGCTAGAAGGAGCGTGTCCATCACATTACGTTACAGCATTTGATCGTGCTAGGGTCATTCGTGAAAACACACCATTCATTTTGCGCTCCTGGTATTTGTTTCTGGGCTTCCCATTGAACTGTCATTGTATAAGTTAGATCTTTTTCGGAGCAAGTCCCTCGTAAATCGAGAAATGTAAATGTACCTTTATTACGTCAAAGTCCTTAATTTCACTGCTTATGAAGAATCCTTTGTCAAAAGAAAAATGCAGCAGACTAGCGACATAATGCACCGATTTCTTAGAGATTATTAAACAGACCAGGACTATTAATTGGAGAAGTGTGGCCTATTCAGCGATGAGAAACCAATAGGGAGACTATGATGACAGGAAAAGTTCGGAGTATAGAAGACAAAGGTCCTCAATAATAGAGAAAAAGATGAAGGAGCGCTAGTCAATCTAATAATATGTTCACTTTTTATTGAAGCCAAGTTGCCAGCAGTAACTGGACGACGTTCAGTACAAGGAGGCGAGGAAATCAATAAAGCTATTTACTTGAAGGCGCCAAGAAACTGGGGCCCCACACCTGAAGATGAATGTCCCGAATCCTTGATGGTGTGCACAATTGACGCCAGGTCATAAACTAGAATTTTAGCCTTTTGTAATTAGGCCCTATCTAGTCCGATGCCAGCCGGTACCGTCAATTGTGATTTGGACATGTAACGGCTTTGCCACCTGGGCCTTACACTCGGACCGATTTAAGCAGGGAACCAGATGTTTGGCTTATGGCTCAAAGTAAAATATGTGAAGAAGTTTGTTCAATCAATATCCGATCTCGGAGATTCTCAAAGGTTAGTACCTGCAGGTCATTCGTTACGGCGTCATCTACGACGTTTGTGGCAGAATAAATGTTGAAATGGTAAGTGTCAGAGAGCGACGAGAGATCTTATCTTGACTGACGAACAAACAGTCGCTCAAGACCGTTTCTGGCCCTGCAGATGGGATAAGGAAAGGAGCCGGGGAGGTTTCTACTTTGTGGCCGCTGAAAATCCCCAATTAGGATTCGATCAACTTCCTGCGTGCGTGAAGATATTCTAATAATATCCGAGACAAGGCATGGATAGGGAGTTGAAGGTGATTAGACAGCATTTCTTGGGTGCGGAATGCCACTCAGTTCAGTGTAGCAATTTTTTCGGCGACGGCCTTTTGACGCTGGGCCTGTACACAGAAGCTGAAACAGCAAGAATACTGAAGTTATAAGAGATTCTCGTATATTTCGCGAAAATCGATCTGTTACTCTTGAAAAGGGAGCCCATGGAGCATGGCGTTTGTCGTCAGGAAGCTTTCGACGAAGGAAAACCTGAAAATCCACTTGCCATACCAGCCAGCAATGTACTTTGGTTCTCCAGTCACTTAAGAGCGAGTCAACTTATATGCATCAAACCTTAAATAGCAGATAATATCATTTTATTCAGCAAATAACAACCTTGAACGTATCCTTAATACGTAGCAGAGATAGAAGAGGCTCAAGGATGTCTCTCCTAATAACCCCGCTGGTGATAGGACAGGGCCGAGAAGTGTCACAAAATATTGACTTCTTGAAACCGATCAGAGACGTAACAACAAAGATAACCGTGGAGTTTTTATTCTGTAAGTCTTATTTTCGGCCAGAATTTGAAATTGGGAAAACGGCTTAGATGGAGTTTGATCCATGACCACCAAGAAGAAAGTAGTGATTCTCTGTTGGCATGGGAAATCCTGGGGAGCTTTAAGGGTTTCTCCTAGTCACCCGGGAGAGCACCATCGGATGATGCAAAAATCTTCTGGTAATAGTGACAAATGGTCAGTTGGTTACTGACAAATTCCCAGGCTTCTGCTTGGAAGGGGTGGAACGAATAAAGAACGATAGGCGGCAAGTACCCGTCTCCTCTAAAGCAAGCCACCAGCCGGCAATGAAGCCGAACAGTGATCTCACCCGGAGATAGCAGTGACTTTCCACGGGCCGCCGCAGTGATGGCAACCACTAACGTCGTTAGAAGCAAATAAACGTCTAGCCAAACCCTTCTAGTGTCAGACGTGGGAATATTAAACACTGGATTTTGTTTCTATAGATAATTGATTGAGTACGAATCGGAATTATAGAAAAGTGAGGTGATCTTGCTAGCCGCGCAAACAGCAAACCCGAAACGAATTGTCTCCGCCCATGGCATTAGATTGTCGAGTTGTTGCTGTGGGTTTAGTTTCAATAAATTTTCTGAACGGCTGATGGCGTCCTGCTCAGAGAAATACGTAAGTCGCGTTTAGTTAGATCGACTAACCACTGCGATCCCGATATTGGGAATGTGCTGGATGGGTGGCGTTGGATTTTGTGTGCCCCAAATGAATGGAGGTAGCAGATATAATGACGCAAGTCTTGTGAACTCCGGTGTTTTGTCGGTGTCAGTGAGAAGAGCGAGCCTGCGCTGACTTCTACTCTGGAGCACTCGATACTCGGGAGAATCCTGGTAGATGGCACGAGATTTAGACTGAATGGAATCTTTTTGCATTATTTTTCTTGTTTTTTATTGACCAGATGTCGGGCAACTGGCGCTGAAGTTCCTCGTCGTAATAAACGGCTGAGGAACCTCCTCCGTTGCACGACAACAACCGTGGCATTTGGAAATTTAGTGAGCATGCGTGTTTCGCTCAGCTACTGCCAGGAGCAGCGCGCATTGCAATAAGTGCTGAATTGGATTCGAATGAAGCTACGCCAAAAAGATCAATGAGGATGTCATAAAAGAACGGAAAAACCTCCAGTTTATATTTGCATCTCGTGGATTTGTATACACTTTGGCAGAATACGTTTCATCCAATCAGCTTCTAGAATATTTTGGGTTTAGCGACAGCCAATCTTCGAAGTTTTCATTGCTTGGCGTTCATCGTCGAACTTTGTCACGTGATTTGAGAGTAAACTCACCACATCACGGCCGTCGAAAGCAAAGCACAAAATGTTGTGATTTTTCAAACGTGGCTCAGAGGTAACAAAAATTCCCAAAGGCAGTGAGGAATTAATGCCAAATGCATGGGTAAGACACTGATAAGGTTAATATAGGGTTGAAATGGCATGGTATATTAAGATATGGCTGGCCCACTATAAGTCCGGGAGCTACTAAATACACTAGAATTTCAATAACCTGCCGCCCCTCTGAGGTCGAGCGGACGGCCACTACATGCCAGTGTGCAGCTTCACCGACTGGGGAGTCTGACGAATTCCAACTAACCCTGGAATTAGGCAGTACTGAGAACAGTGGCAATACCACCCAAACTTTCAGGGATTTTAAAATCCCCGCAATGGAATAGAATAAAAAAATCCCACTCATGGCAAATATGATTAGTCCTTTTTTCATTGGCCGGATGCAGAATCCACTGTGCGGTGAGTCAGAAGCAGCAACAAACACGGAGCTGAGCATAACCCGTCGGTTTTTAAATTAGTCACCGTGGGATATCAAAAATCTGGAGATGTATTGTAATGCTTTCCCACGAAAGCCTGAGTTTCAGGCTGTGACACAGCAACGTGAGGGTGCTCGATACCAAGCGTTTAAACGTCGGTTGGCCTGGCAGTAGTGGGTTCATGTTGAGAGCAGTCCAAGTAAGTTGAGGGGAGGAAAACAACACGGTGTTAGAGGAAAAGAGACTAAAAATTAAACGTAACCTTTATAAGCTGCAGCTTGTTTCAGTGCCCCTGGATAAGGATGACAAAGAAGCCACCGGGAGTGGTAAAAACCAGAAGCATGCCGAGCAATTTTGAAGCACTACCGAGGATGCATTATTTGTTTGAAACCAGAAATCGAAGAGGACTAGAAACAGTGAACACGGTTTGGAAATGCGGCAGTGAAGATCCCGTGGAAGGCTAAGACGACATTTAGGTTAGGCGAGCATAACAGTGCTGCCAAGTTGTTAAAGAACAGGTCATTTATATAGATAAGGTACAGGAGGGGAAAAGCACTGGTTCTTTCGACACTCCGTTCTCTGTAGGATAAAGATTGACGTGGGGGATCAGCTTTGACAGCAAAGGAGAGACTTATTAGAAAACCTTAAGAGTTAATAGCTGACCAGAGATACCCTGAGGTTCAAGTTTATACGGCAGCGGAATATGCGGCATCCTTTCAAAAGCTGTTTCATTGTCATCAAAGAGAGCGCATGGGACCACTTGATCATCGAAAGCCTGCGTCGAGCAGCATAAGGCACAGCAGGTTTGTGACAGGGCTTTACTGGGAAAAAAGCCATGTTTATGGGCGAGATGAGCCTGTTGTCCCTTGTAGGTAACAGAATGGTACGCATCAAAATGCGCTTGCTGAAATCGCTAGGGAAACCAGCCTGGCTAATGGGTCCGCAGCGGCCTGCGTGGTGTCAATTTCCTCTTTCAATACTTTGCAACGACGAGGCTTTCAAGTCTTTGCCCGGGTGAGGTCGAGCAGCTATTCGGTGTGCGAATCACGCAGAAATAGACTTCCTACTTCGAAACCTCGAAGCAACGCGCAGGCCAATTTGATGCGAAGTGCAAGGAAGAACGAGATTTTTCCGTAAATTCCATGGTAGTATTCACGAGTTAGAAATTGTGCACACAAAACCATACTTTGAAAATGAGCCTAGGTCACTATCCAGCCAAAAGGTAGTCAAAATTAGAGCATAAATCTATGTAAAAATGGGCGCCCGATAAAAGCAGCAAGAAAGAAAGCTTCTGTCCCGTGGCTCAAACAAGTACATGAGATTCTGCACGCTTGATGGAGTCTACCAACAACTTCTTGAGCATGATGGCCAAAAATCAATGTAAACGGACGGAACACCTGCAGTCGACCAATGTGGACGGTAAAAAAACGAGCTGCCCAAAGTCACGTGACCCGTGACCGCACTAAATGTCGGCAAAAATGATCTCAAAAGAAAAGCAGAGAACGAAACAACGAAGGTTAAATACGTCGAGCCGAAAATAAATAGCGACCAAAATCAGTGCCATTTAGAGCAAGTTAGGCGGGAGTAGTTTGGTATCGAGAGAGGAAGGAACATAATAATGGACAGCAATTTTTAACCAGTCTACTTGTTGCAACTCTGGCTAACAGATGCTTTCTTTTGCGATGTAGAGACAATGCCCGATTCTAAGCAGCGCAGCATCAGAAAGCAAAAGTTTCTGTCATCACGGTCCCGTTATTCGCCGTTGTGGAAGGGTTCAAGAAACAGATTTTCTGTTCTTGTTTGAAGATAGTCTCGCTGGTTAGTCTATTGACAATTGTCAGTGTTGACCGCTGAGGACGAGTGGAGAAAAGGAACAGATTGAATGGTGAGTCAGAGCAAGACTAACAAATATCCACAACTTGCGGAGGTATGGTTTTAAGAGCTCAACACCAAGGTAGAGAGCAAGCGGCAGTCCAAATGATTTTCTCCATCCTTCGTGCAGATTCATAGAGGACAGAAGTATCAGACCGTTCTAGGGAGGATCCGTCTTTGTTGAAACATGAAGTAGTCTCATCCTCGTCTTACAAAGACTACACATGTGTTTGGATTCGCATTCGTTTGACTCTAGCCCGGTGGATCCGGAACTAGAAAACCATTTGGAGTGCCCAACCGGGAGGCACCTAGTGGAAGCAATTACGTACGCTTTGCTCTGCTGTGACATTGTTTTCCTGTGGGCAAGTAGATAATCGGCCTGCTTGCTGCAGCTCACGACGCTGAGGTTGAGGGAACCGCGTTCGTCTTCCAATTTGTGGTCCGTAGTTGAAGGACTAGATGGTCGCTCATTTCCCGAAAATCGACTCTGCGGAAGGGGCTAAGGCTCCTGCATTCTGACGAAGAAGTGGGACGATAAGGCAGGAAGTCGAAAAGGAGGTAGATATGACCACTGTTGCCCAGGGGGTTTCTCACATTGGCCGTGTACTGGTGATTCTCATCGAAAATATCTGAACCTAAAAATGAGGGACTGCACCCAGCTTGATACCGTGAGGATTCATTAACCTGTTGGATAATGTCTGAAATCAGCTGAAAATGCACCCGACCAAAAAGGTTTGTGTTTCTACCTTTCATCCAGTCGACAAGCGGTGCGCTAAACTTCCATAGAGCCAGGTTGTTAGAGAAATAGCAGCTGCCGCACAAACCCGATAGCTATTCCGCAGTTGTTAGGGGGCCTCAGAGTTACCGTTTTGAGTCCGATAGGTGAAATCCACCATGAGAATTTCTCAGAGGACGACGCTAATCCTGACCCACAGTAGGTCAGTGGGAGCGTTTTCTGCCAGCGAAATGGTGAGGCAGGACGGAAATGTAACACTAAAAATTAACACCACTCATCATACTCTTCCTCTGAGCTTCCTCTGACGGCGGTGTGATCACTAATAGCTATCTTCCTGTTAATTGTGTCCGGAGTGAAACAAGTTTCAAAGGCATCTATCAGATGAACTCTCTCTTCTTATTTCGGCTGTCCAAGCTCTGACATTTTATTTGATGCAGCATGACTGTCGATACGTAAGCAAAGTACGGAAGAGCCAGAAGCTCTTTCAGGAGAGATGTTGCCAGGTGCTGGTCTGATTCGGCTTCACGGGAAGCCAGGGAGTTTATCGTGGCCACGAGCTGCTCTTCCATGGGCCTGGACATTAGACCTCTCTTTCGTTTTCATTATGGGAGCCGGGGCTGCATGACCATTGGAAGAAAAGGGGTAAGCGCTGACGAGGTTTGGGAGGCTGCCATGGGAGGACCGGAGTACAGAAGAGGATTGGCGAAGTGTTCTCGCATGAGGTTACATTACCCCTAAGAAAGACGGGGTTGCGAAGAGAGGCAGAAAACTTTCGGGTTCTCGGCGGCCGGCTGACCAGTAAACCAGCCCTCTGAATCTTCAGTTTACAATGCACCAGTTTTCCCGGATCACGCGGCCGTGGTTTGCGCCCTTCGCCACGGCGGCGACTGTCTTTAGAGAATGTGCCACTGGTAGCGATGACTGATCCTTTATCAAAATCAAAAGGTACCAGTGGGGAAGATAAAGGTCAGTCGTGTTGGCCAACTGCGGAGACATTTCAATTGCAGTAGCGTAACATTTCGTTGGAAACGTTGAGGGCACGAATCCTGACTCCTATTATGTGCAGTTAATTTTTGAATTTTAATTTGAGAGCCATTTTCTCAAGGAAAACCCCCAAAAACGCTGCCAGTTTTGGGTCTCTGGAATGGAATTGTTTATCAGATTCCTTTTTAAGTTTACGCACATGCACAGTACACTCATGAAGTACTTTTTTTCTGTTTGCAAAGGACTTCCCAAAAGTCTTCGCGTACAGAAGCAGGCCTTGCATGGCTCTCTCGGAAGTGAACTCAGCGGTGATTCGCGGCCACCTTTTGTTGGCTTTTGCATGGAGCCAAAACACCCGAGCTGGCTTGGGAGCACTGGGCCGTAGGATCTTCAAGATGCTGATTGCCTGCGCTGCAGGGCCAGGCTCACCGGAAAATCCAACTCAGAGAGCTTCACTCTTATGATAACCACTGGTTTTATGCATCTTTTGAGTGGAGTCCAGAAAAATTTGGCCGGACAACTCAGTGGACTGGGTGGCCGCTGCAGTTATCGAAACAGGCCCCACAAGGAAATACACCAGATGGGCCCCTCCGTCTTTGAGGCCAATGCACGAGCAATTCATACTCACGAGTATCCTGGGACGTGGCGGGATTTTGCTACTATTCTAACCTAGATTCACTGACATTCAGGTCCTCGTAAATGACGGTTTTAGTTCCATTTCCAATTACATTACGCGCCTATACGGCAAGATGCCCGATCGTCCAGGTTCTTGCACCGAGGGCTCCTTAGATCAGACGATGCTTCGATAACAGAGGGTTGGAAACCCTTTTCAATTCCTACAACGGTGAAAGCACTTAATGGGAGGCTTTCCTGTGGACCATCTCCTTGCTCTACAATTCACAGCCTGTCCCTTCCAAACACAGCTACCCATGCATTGTCCAGTCTACTTTTAATCTGGCGCACTGATATCGTCTGGACCTCTTCCTCTGGTAACATTCCAGCCATTCACCGCCTTTGTGGCAAAGGATTCGGTTCTCAACCGGGTGGTTACGTGTTTTCGCACAATCGTTTTCCCGTTACCTCTTAGTGTCTCGTTCTCCCTTATCTCGAATAGGGCTTCAGGGTGACACCGTATCTCGGCCAGAACACTAATGATCTTGAAGGCCTGTATTAAGTCACCGTTTCCCTACGCCTTTCCCGGAAGTATAAGCCATGTACATGGAATTTGAGCCGCAAATACGGCGCATTGTCGAGCAGCACGGAATGCCACCTGCAGGACAATGACAAACTTTAATGTTTTCTGCCACTTTCCCGAAAGAAATACGAACTCTTGCTAGCGACTTTTCGCACTCCTATATATTTCTTGCCGTGGGACTTGTCGGCAGCACCAACGGAAACATCGTCCAAGAAGTGTTAAATGTTGCAGACAAGGACAAACCTGACATGTTAGTTAGATCGCTTCAAGAAAAAGCTGAGCCAGAAGGCCTTGTTCTCGCTTTCATGGGGACGAGGCGAGGCGCAACCTACTCCTAGCTCCAGTCGAAAAGGGTGGCCGTTCGGGAACAAAAATTATTTGGTCGCTTACCTTTATGCACACTTCATTTTGGACTACCTAGGTACGTTCTCGGATTCTCTAATCTTGATCTCCCTGATTTGAGCTAGTGGGCCAGGCCGTGGTATAGTGCCGTTCACTTGTTGCTGCTAGACTCATCGGAGTCTAAACTGGGTTGCTCGACATCTGTCACCTATTGAAACGGGCAGGAGAGTTGCAATTAACTAGACAAATCTGAAGCATTAGAAATCCGCAAGATAGGAAAAGTAACACTTCAAAAAATGTTAGTATTCGATCGGCCCACGGGAAGCGTGGGATTTACTCGTCGCAGAAAGAAAACTTGGATGATAAACGCACCATGGATCATTTATTGCCACGCGCTAGTAGGTGAAATACCTAGAGTTGTTCCACTCTTCTAGTGGGAACAGCGCATCACAGGGAGAGCACTCGGTAAGCTCTAACAACAAGGTAACCAACCAGTTCAGCTCAAATGTTTTCACACTGATTATCATGGGAAGCCCACGTATCAACCTCCCGTCGCCTTGCGGTGAGGCAAGTGTGGCTTTCTTTGACCTTTATAATGGAAGCTGGCTGCTGTAACGAGAATGCAAGGGTAACATTCTCTGAGGTGGGTGACATTGCGTGGCTACCATCGAAAGAATTCTGGACGCCCGTTTAGGCCTCTTGTTTGTTTCTGCCCCTTGGCAACGGAAATGAGCTGATAAAATTCGCGACCCGGAAACTAGTAGGTTAATAAGTCTCGGTGCTGAGCAGTAACACAGGACTTCATGAATGATATAATGGTAATAGCACAGCGTTGCTGGTAAATGTAATGTACCAACGTCTCGACTACCGTGGGTAGTCTTTCTCAAGGCACGTTTTACAATCAAAATCTTGAGAAAGACTACCCACGGTAATCGAACTGTTGGCACATTACATTTACCAACAACACTGTGCTATTAACATTATGTCACTCCCAATTAAAACCAATACATGGCACATCCATTTTTCGATCCAATTCTTACGTCACTTGGTCCCGAAATCCAGGACTTCAATTGGAACTTTCTGCGAACACAATCTGGACGATCGTGGCAGGGCCAGCTGACGTGCGGTAGCGGCATGGCGGGTCAGCTCTGCGTCGCCGTCGTGATTATAATGAGAAAGTTTCCACCTCTGATATCGGATTTGATTGTGTAAGTGTTGATGCTGGTTGATATGCTTGCTGGACTTTAGCTCATAGGTCTTATTTTAGCTTTTCAGACCAGCCCGCTTAAACGGGTGGTAACTTTCACTTACTGACCAACAGGTGTTGTGAAATCAATAACCGCATTCCAGAAGGAGTCCGTCCTGGATGTTGAGAGAATAATCAAGCATTGGTTCACGAATGCGCGCAATCGGAGTTACGGGAGGAGAACACGCAGGTACGCTTTTTGCTACGTACTTTCAATTCAAGGAATGTGCGTGTTGCTTCTCTCGGTATGTAATTGCTTTCCAGTTATCCATTTCGACTCGGTCTGTTTCATTGATTATATAAACAGTCCACTGCGAAATCTCTGTAAATTATCTGTTTCAACTGACGGTGTCTTCATTTATGTTTTTCTAGGTCTCGAAGAGAAACCGTTCGAATATTCATAGTCTACTGACAACTAAGTGTAACTTTCGTTCTATCGCAATAAATTATTTTCGCACGGCTTCTTGTGTTCTCTGATTTTTGATGCCATTCTGCTACGACGGAATCGTTGTAAATGGGTCACAACGAGACTACACCCTGACGTGGTGTGACGGCTTGTGTACCTCCATGATCCAACGAGCCATACAGGATGGCTTATCTCAAGCCGTAGAACCAATCATGCCTGGAAGGTCAATAGGTAGAAGCCTGTCAATATAGTCTCCTGGTCCTACGAGTCAGGGGTTGATCTGAGTTAGCAGCTCAGTCGGAAAAACGAGTGATAGTAGACGGGCTCCCACTTAACCATATCCCGCTGCCTTGCGGTCAGGTTCTTGTCAGAACCAAAGGCTTTGGTTGGGAACCTTAATCGTTCTTCTGCTTAGCGGCTGGACTCCCTAGCAGTACCCGTCCATCATTCCCCATAAATTACATGCCTGCAAATAATTCCATACTGCATCGGTCGTCGCTCAGGGTAATCAGGACCGCGCTGCCCATTGAATCGAGCTACTGCTCAGAGTTCCCCCTCTTTTATCCAACCTGTCTCTTCTGTCTCCAACCCAATCTGTTTTCCCCTTCTGCCTACCCGTAGTATCTCCATTGATAACGTGCCCGATGCTCGCAACGGTTAGTTGTCAAGTAGTGTAGTACGTGGTTTTCAGTCTGTTAGCTCATTTTCTCAAACCTCGTCAGCCTCTGCATCTGGGTTCCTTCAATGTGCGCACTTTAATGCA
>LUCM01005351.1:0-12194 GCA_008360955.1 Fasciolopsis buskii
ACGCCACTTCCATCTCTTCGGCTAACTTAACTCACCAGTTTTCGCGGTCATTCCTAAGGCTTATGGACAACTGACGCCGCAGCTGTTGTCGCACCTCATTCACCTCTTTGCAGTTAAGGAGCTCGCGTTTTTGCTCCATTAGACCCGAACTGACGAAACATGTGGCGCAGCTAGTTGAATTACTCTACCCGAATCCTGAATTCGTGTTTCATTCACGCAGCTGACATCAATCGAAAATGAGTCGATTGCCAGAGTATACAGCCCATTTACGCTGCTCCCGACATGATGATCATATAAAAATGCCAGTTAAAATCACATGCGGAAACAAATTCAATCCACCCACGAACATTGAATAGGACGAAATACCGGGCGCCGCCAACCAAATTAAATAAAAATGCCTCAACCGTCAGTATTTATTATACCAGAATTAAGCAGACTTCAAGGGTTTTGGGGGGCCAGAACGAAAGCCGTGTTTAAAACGCCTGTGGACGCTCTTCAGATGCAACATTCTTCCAGTCCCCGTGGTGCGGCGTCGACGAGCCTTCACAGACCAGTTGTAGCCACGCATACGAGCACTGGGATATCCGCAGGATGCACACGTCTTTTTTTGAATATGGAACGCCCTTCGACCGCACCGGCGGCACTGCGTGTGAGTCTTGTTTATACGTTTACCGAATGACGTTGTGCCTTTCGTCATGATGGACTGAAATGAAAACCAGTCTCAATTATTGGAGTTCATAAAACAACGAGCAAGTGGAATTCAAGAATTCAAATGGTACATATCACTGACATCAAGTTTGGTTCGAAAGACATCGAAAAACCATTGTAACATGAAATGCCATTTGTTTATGGACAATGTTCACAAACGCTACCAGCGATAACTGCGGCGTCCACAGCTCACCGCTATTTCGACTGCGCTTTAACTGAACGGTAAACCCTCTAGTTCAGTTCAGTCACTTTTACAACCACTCCGGCTTCAGCGACCACCTCGGGACTCCGCTATCGCGGATAAGAATGAACTAGAAAAAGCGAAGCACGAAGTCGAGGGACGATATACAGAAGATTCCGAATGGAAGAAAGCTAGGTGCGACTGAGTAGCAAGACTGTCTTCAAAATCACTTATGGAATCTTGCGGTATCAAACCCGGCAAGCTAACTGGACGTACACAAACCAGACCAAATAATGACCAGCGGGTACAAACAGATGGACTTGGTAGTCAACAGCTGCGAATACCTGGGGAAGAACATTTGATTCTACTGTTCTCTTTTTACACCTCGTATTAGCACTACAAAGACCCGCCAAGCACTGCGCTCTCCGAACGTGTTCGAACCACCCGATCTGGGCGAATTCCGCCCACTGTTTGTAAAATGTGCATCTGAGTTGGCCTTTTGCGTTGAGTCGTCTTCTCCGCAAGCTTTCTACCTTTCCAATCTCTTGGAAACAATCGGCGATCTTCCTCATTCCTAAAAGCGGAGGTCCTACTGACCCTAAAAACTATCGTCCGACTTCCCTCACCTCGAAAACATCTGAAACTCATCGATCAACTGCGTTCGTCACTCGGACGTGAGGGACTATTAGATGACTGCGGCTCAAGGGGCGACCAACTGGCTTTCGCATTACTCCTGGTCGGCTTCACTCAACAATCGTGGAAAAGCACACGTACTCTCGCTCGACATTTCTAAGGCCTCCGACTGAGTTTGGCAAGAAGGTCACTTGTCGAAATCGCTCTGTCTCTCTTATCATTTATTCAGTGAGCGAACCACCCCGTCCGATCTGATGGGGCCCTATCCCAAAAAATTCCTGTGAATGCTGGCATTCTCCAAGGTTGAGCACTTACACCCACTCCATTTCTTTCATTTTCAAAGACCTCTAATCTAGTCAATTCCTTTACCAGTGATGCCAACCTTCATTGTCCTCTTTATCACTGTACTCCCAACCGGCGTACCTCTAAACTCCGATCTTTAGCACATCTATTCCTAGGGCTCCAGCAACCATGTTCCACTCAATGATTCCAAGATTTTTCAAATTCCTCAAAGCTTCATTCTTTTCCCACACTCATTTCTTGACTCGTTTATCCCGCTCTTCTCGCCTTATCCGCTAGCTCTGCATTTTGCTGGTCTTCCTGCGTATCTGAGCTTCCTTCTCACGTGTGGGATGAGGATTCGCCTCCTTCAACTTCCTTCCTTGATTGGATCTAGAGGAAGAGAATCCGGGTGATCGACGATCTTCCACTAACACCCATTTAAAAGTCACTATCCCGTGGTCGGACAGTTAATTCGCCACCCCTTTCCCACACTAATTATTACGGTATTTGCTCTCTGAAATTTGCCTCCGCAGTTCTTCATGTAATCTTTTCTTGCTCCTCTAACAACATTATCAGGTTTTTGTTCCTCTATGTTGCATCTGTCTTTTTCCCCGGACTCTCCCACTCTTTGTATGCCCAGCACTTACAACTCACTTTACAAGAGCAAGATCAACAAACTGGCACCCACGTCAATGTTCCCCTTCGTTTACCCTAACAGCGTTTTCGGACCATGATTTTTACATCTTCACTGCATTTTCCTCTGCAGTGAAAAATGAAACTGGGCTACTGGATACAGAAAATAACTCCCTAGGCAGCGCGACCAGCCAAAGAAAAATACGACACCGGCAGGAAACAACCAAGTGTCAAGAACAACAACCGATGCAGCATATCAACACTTCAACCACGCTTTATGGTAGAAAGGAATGCTTACTAAACAAATGAGAAAGATGGAGCTATGAAACGCAAGTTCCCTGGCCGGTAGACTGACTCCCCAGAGGCAGCTCCTAATAGCGGCTGGCCAGCATCACGCTATTGGGTCTAAAATCTCGGCAAACCACCTCGTAGTCAGAAACGCAATACCACCTTACATAGCCAACCAAAAACCGCCTTGGTGTCAACGGGACCAGTGGTGCTACCAGTAGACAGCTCCTATAAGAACCAAAGATTTCGCCGCATCCGCGGCAGACAGTATCACAGCATGATTTGAGTTGGTATTATGAAGGGCTGCTGATGGGTCATACAACTGTTAATGAACCTGCATTCACAAGCCGAGCGAGTGCACAAACCAGCACCAAAGCGTCTACCTCACTTCAGTCGCATGAGACAAAGATAAAGCCCATCTGAGACTTGAATATCATCCTACGGAATGCTTTCAATACAACTGCAGCCATCAAGGACCACTGGAATGCCAACTGACAGCAATGCCATTGAAGTCCCCAATTCGAAAACAGCGAGGTCCTAAATAACATTGGTTACGACTTCAAGCTGCTCAACGGTCTCAACTTAAATGGGATATCCGAAAGAAAAAAGCCCTCCCCCTCCCTCAAAGAACCCAAAGAAATTTACCAAACCAACAAACCTTCGGAGGGAACTAGGCGGCCAAAACCTGTCACGCCAAAGAAAACGGGACGTCAAGTGGAGCAGTTAAACAAACCAGTTTCTGCTCATTTCGGGTTGCAAATAGGCGGAGTTGACACAGCGACCAAACGAGCCTCCAGATCCGTGCGTTCCCGGCGAGTTCCTCCGGCTTCCAACGCTGTACGAAATTTGAGGTTCATTATTTTCATGTACTCATTGTTCATTTCATTTCGGTTCTCACGTGACAGGTTGTGGCCATGACCACCCAAGCGTACAGGCTTCTTCTGACGGTGTGCACTCCGGTTGGACATCCACGCCGTCAAAGTCCAATTCAGTGTGTTGCGCTATAAGAACTAGAAAACTGTATATCTTATCTCAACTTGAATGCTAGAAGTATTATGATTTGCAAGATTTCGTGGTTCGGATCAGCGGTGTTGGAAAAAGTCTTTTGGATAAAACCAGACTTGTTGTTTACAAACTTAAGAGTTTCTATTAATTCACTTGGATGTCTCCTGTTCAACGAGACGGGATGTAAGCCGCAGATATGCTTTTCCTATGGTTATCCACGGTGGCCTGTAACCGTTGGCGCCTAGTTAAGGCAGGCAACCTCCATTTTTGAAGAGAAAGCCTGCACAATTTTCCATGTGAGATCTTACTGTGGCCTTGTGCAAGAATATGAAAACCTCCGTGCTTAGTCAAGGCAAGGGTGACTTCACTTTATATGGTTATCCTCTGTTCTTTTGGGCTGCTGTGACACAATGGTCCGACCATTTAAAATATGATGTGATAATGGACCCAGTGTCCTTCATCCCGTTAATGGCACGCATAGAAAAAAGCCCCTGGTCACATTATATTCTGAAACTTTCCGTGCGCCTGGATAACAAATGGCTTTTGGTTTAGATTTATATGTCACTTGTGAACCTAAGCCAGGACAACCTTTTTGTCGCTGCTGAGGCCGTCTCCGTCCGTAGACCCCACTGCCTTCACACCGTCGGTAACTAAATAGCTGAGTGATTTCATGGCCTAGGCTATCTCGTTTTTGAGGAGCTGAAATAATGGTGACCTTGGCATACACCCCCAGTGGAATCCCTCTCCTAACGTCAAGCTTGCCTGAGAATCTCTCCTTTACCCATTCCTGAAATTTCCTCCCGGTACGATAGTTCTTCATTCACTGTTATACCTGCCCTTGGATACCAAACTACTACCATAACTTAATAAGAAGTAAGCAGTCATTCACTGAAGCCAGCATGACATTTCGATCTGTTCACTTCGTCCAACCTTCGTGTGACTTCATCTTGGAAGCAGAAGAGGTTTATGGTAAAAGACCCACTTTCTTAAGGCTGACCTTGGCAGGGGGTTAAATGCTGAGCTAGGTATTAGTAGATGTGGGCCCGAATTAACTTTGCCACCTTGCATAGAATGCTGGTGGGGCTGAATAGCCTGAAGGCTACCATTGCACTGCTCGGGCTCCCTCTAGATGTGGCTGCAGCTACTGCACTAACCCAATAGCTTGATACTTCGCCTCGGTCTATGCTGGCCCGGAATGGCTTGCTTATCGGACACGCGGCAAAACACGACAATCGCTCAGTGATGGCCACATAAATGTTTTCCGGCTCAGCAGGATTATTTTAGTTTAATCCTTCCGGTTGCCAATATATATCTTCTTCCCTTATCGACAAGTGTCTAAGGACCTGCGATGGGGTACCTAACACGAAGGCTCGGGGTCACCCTTACCAACCCTGTGGGAGCTATCGAAGTATTTATCCAGTAGGTCTGTTTTGCTCTGATTATCCACAATGTCATGACCTTCAGCCTTTAACGGATTGATGCGACCCTTACTTGTGGTCTGATTTCATTTAGGCGTAATACTTTTTCATTTGTCACAGCCCGTTGTGCAAGCTCAAGCCCATACCTTTACTTTTCCGTGGATCAGCTAAACTGCATTCTCCCTAAGTGCTAAGTACTGCATCCAATTTCGCTGGCTCCGCTCATTTTCTGCACCCTCTAGCATTAACCTCACCGCTTAATTGACTTTACGACGGCTGTCCTCCACCAAGGCACTCCAAATGTGCTACTCCTCTGACGGCAAGGTGCAATTTTTTGTGCAGGATTTATAAAGATTTCCTAATTATTCTTCATCTTCCCCATGTGGCACATCCTCGGCAAACCCCTTCTCCCTCACTTGGAGATTAACCAAGTCTGTGCTATTGAAGTTCCTTGCATATTTCGGGGCAAACCTTGGTCGGCACAAGCACGAAGTCAATTGCCTAACAGGAGTAAACACTAGAGCTCCATGAGGTCATTTATTTGGCTTGTAAGTACACCACCCAGTAGTGACGGTTGGTAACCAGATGTGTGCCCGGTATCCTCTCTGATAAGCTGATGCAGTGCATTCAAGCAAAACCTTTCAAGGAATCTTTGTTCTATCTCACTCGAGTTCCACGGCACATAATTCCAACCCAAGAGTGACAAGTTGAAGGTCCCCAATTAAATGAGCTTGTCGACTTCCTTAACTACATTTGTCAAAGCATTTAGAATCATCCTCCTGGTTAGCAACTAAGGCTCCATACACGCGAACCACGTTGAGCATCTCAGGCAAAATTATTAGCCATTTCTAGCACGTAATTTTATTCGGGATTCAATGCGACTGGTCCATTCATTTTGGCCCTTTGTAATCCTGCCAATAAACTATATCAAATGATTTACTATAAATGAAAGAGGGATAAAAGGTTACAGTTACAGCACCAATCAGTGAAATGATTGATTATTTGTGCCAATTCGTTCTTGAAAACCGTAGATGGTACCTTGGGTGAACTGAGAAATCTAATATTTGCGTGCGAGCAAAATGTTCATTTCAAGCCTTATGGAGAGACTGAACGTCAGAAAGATGGGGTGGCAATGGGATCGCCTTTGGGGCCTCTATGTACCGACGTCTTTATGGCAAAACTAGGAAATTACTTATAACAGCCATTGATCAGACAGCTTGTACTGTACAAACGTCACAACAATGGTGTTATTTGCGCGGTAGACGAGAATGTCGATATCACACATTCGGTGCCCACATTAAACAAGGATCATCAGAATGTCGGATTCATAGAAAAAGAATAAAAAGACAGGAGAGCATCCTGGTATGTCTAATTAAGTCGTCGGATGGAAGGCTCCGCACAGTTATCCGTGCACGAGAAATCTACTCAGAAAAGATCAGTGCAATAATTTCAGCACTGTCCTGCCGCTTAGAGTAAAATGAAACCAGTAAGCTGCCTAGTCAGTGGGCACGGGAAATCTGTATTGATGACGCTACAGAGGAGTAGCTTCTTTTTCAACGGAATGTGGTTTGGCAGAACAGCTATACAGAACGTATCGTTGACAAAACCGTGAGATGGCCTAAGGAAATAAATTAGAAAGAAGCTGTGGGAAGGAATGCTCTGAACATCAGTTTGCCCTTTAAAGGCGGCAACCCAGCGGGCGTCACCTATCTCAGATTGTTCGGAGCTGTCTAGAGGACGCTCCACCCAGCAAAACTGCAGGTGCTGTTTGCATCAAAGTCACCGGAGCAGCCACGCCTAAAAACAGCATGCCGTATACTATGGCCTCATTCGGTGCACACTCACGGGGATATTCCCATAAGGCAGCGTACATTGGTCGTGCATTCATATGCCTATCCGAAAGGTTTCGTGAACACAATCCGGCTTGGTTAAACATAGCAGCGATTATAACCACCAGTTGTGCTTTCTGTTTTCACTTTATCGATTCCAGGAAATCAGTAAACGTAGCTGAAGCCTTCAGAATATCCCACAAAGTCCTGAGTAGGTGATCCTGACTGGTGAAATCCCGGGTCTTGTCTGTTGCCGGGGCTATATGCATTCGTCTCGAAGATCACCGATTGTGAGCCCAAAAGAAGCTCATGCTAGCACTGAGATATTCTTGACCCACCAGCCATTCTAGAAAATCCCTCGCATTTCCTAAACACCCAGTGAACGGATGCGATTGGCGTCCCCCAACCCACAATCTCGGCGTGCACCCATTTCACATACACGCATAACCAACAGTAGATATATTTTGACTATTGGAAGGATAACCTGTCATGCCCTCTGAAAAGTATTAGGTCATTTAATTTTTATGTCGGTATAATTTGGTACAACTGTAGACATACTTATTCGCCAAATTTTGTTGTTGCACAATATGCTGCACAAAATTATTTGAAAACACTACATTTCATTTTGTGCAGGTCAGCGGTGGATGGATGGTCAATTAAACGTAAGGAGTTCTTCTAGATGTGCATGATATCCCAACATTCACAAGGCAAATGAATTACACCGGTCCTTGAACTGTCCTCTTGGCTTCTTAAAGTACTATGCAGATTCAAAGCATAAACCCTTTGTTCTGGGTCGGTGTGATTTTTCTAAGTCCGGGTGGGCAAACATCAAGCTAAAAAGAGGGAAGCATCGGCCAAGCTGGCAACTGTGACAGTACAAAACTGGATAGGCAGCTAGGAGTTAATCAGAAGGTATGTGTCCTATGCTAGCTTGGGCTAAGATCACAGCAAGGGACTTGATCCATTAGTCCAAGGTGGATGGCCAGGTTTTTGTAAACGGATCCGCTCTGTTGTTCTGCGCTTTCTCCCGATAGATCTTTTCACTCGGATGTCAAATTATGAGCAAAGAAACTTCCTTTGGGGGATTTCCAAGGCGTCGGTTCGCAACCTTTCTGGAGCCCATCCTCATTAGCAATGGAGGACGGAAGTCGAAGCACAACTAGGCTTTGTCTAATGCGACCAGACGGTGCATCTGGAGGGGTTCACCCCAGGCGCAACTCCACTCAAAGCGTATAGAGCGCGCCTTAAACGACTGGCAGGATGAGGCATGTGTTTCATCCCCAAGCAGTCTTCTGGAGGCTCCTTAATTTATTTTCCAGCGTTCCTTGAACTTAAACGAAGCCGATGTGCAGTATGTGACTACCGCATTCTACATGAGGACGAGTAAACGTTCCCTAGAGAGTGGGGAAGTTGTCCATTGACAAGTGCCCGAAGGATCTGTGGACCATTTCTCGCTGGCCTGTTTAATACATAGACGGATGGACGAAATATATCCGGAAATATACAAGCGATTTTGTGGTTATTTTCGCTCGCCGCGTATCCAAAACCGGTGTTGTTCTGTCCAACCACCCCTAAACGAGTGCGCTGATATCTTTGTTTTCACTAGAACCTAATTAAAAAGATCAGGATTGCGGTTGAATGGTTTTTTGATTTAAGAAACACACGGTTTATTGGTCGGAGGATTTTGGTCGGCCAGGTAAGGCTAAGATTTAGAAATGGGACTCAAGGCCAAAAGGCCTTGCCTGATTGAGGAAAAAACCCCAATGAATTACAATGCGCTTCTTAAATCGAATTTTCGTACACTTTTGCACCGAAACTTTCAAATCAGTTTCTGTTGAGAATCTAAAAACCAGCACACTAGTATAGGATTGGCTGGAGAGGGCAGCAACTGGTACGCATAAATTGGGGCGTCCAAAACAGCGAAACCGTTCGTATGGTTTCAGGAAAATTTTCTAAATCCACCTATTCACATGCGAAACATATCAGGGAGAGGAAAAAGGCATTACGTCTGTCTCCTGTCGGAATGTTAGTCTTGCCTGGCCGAAGGAAAATCCTTTGACGGATCAAAATGTGAATCTCAAATCGTCTCACCGTCCATTTACGTCTCTGCGGATCCAAATGAAATTCCAGTTCGGATTTGTAAAGTGCCTTTTCAACGAGTATTGCCGCATTACTGGGAGACTGGTGATGATGGAAAGAAAAGCAGATCACTCCCTGACCAGAAACTGGGTGCTTTGTGAGAATCCATCGTGTCCAAAGTAGCAGCCAGCCTACAGGGAATGTTTGCCTCCCTGACGCGCTTATCGTCATTAGTTGGAGGGCTCCAATCTTCAGGCCATTTCTTAGCGTTGTCCATTGCCAATCACAGGCTCCGGGCTGGGGCTCCGGAGGCTTATCCACTCCGCATACATTGAAATTGTGACGGGACGGGTTTGAGAGAGGTCAATAATGAGTCGTTAAACTCTGAGTGAGCACAGCACGGAAGCTCGGGATGATCATGCGGTGACGGGCGCTTGTTTTGAGGAGGGCATACCTACCTCCATTTTGAAGGTTTCGCCAGTTAGAAGGCTGCGTGAAATTTCAAGCCTGAGGCCAAAAATAAAAGGGCTTTCATGTTTATGGAGGAGTGTGATTTGAGGGAGCCCTTTCGAAAGCACTGTTGCGGCCAATAAAAGCAGGATAGGAAATCTAGCCCTTGTTGTACACCTTCTTCAGGCTCTTTGGGATGAATAATATATAGATGGTGCAAGAACTGTCAGAAAGGAAGGGCCTTAATTTGTCCTTTGACCGCACGCTTTGGAGCAGCGCGTCCTTTATAATGCATTAAGGCACGGCGCCTAGAACACTGATTAGATGGCTGGCAAATAGTTAACATTCCTGAAAACTGATGCAGTGGTGAACATCCACCAACGTTTTGGAGGATTCTTTTGTCAGCACACAATTGGAGGAGAGGGGTGTAATAAGTCCTTATCCCGTCCACCGTCTGTTTCAAGATGGGGGAATGGAAGAAGTCTGGGTCCATGGAGCGATGCGATTTCCAACTTTGGAAGCTTTGGGCAACTGCACTCGCAGGAGCGACAATGCGACTCAGCTTGGCGGTACTTAGGACAAAGATCGTGTGTGGTTACCGAGTCCGAGCCAAGAAGTTTACGGAAGTGTGAACCGAAATCCTTTGCTGCTATGCGGAAATACTTAACGCAATACTTTAGTTATCTTTTGGATCAAGTGGAGTGGGCAATGGGCCTTTTATCCCTGGCATACGTTGAAGGAAAACTGCTTTGTTATACCGAGCTTAGGTCCCTAAATATCTGCGCTGGTTTGTCTGCTTCCGACAGTTGGCACAACCCCTGGATGACGAGCTCCCCTACCGACAACAGCGTAATAGTCTTATATTGGTGTGCACCACCTAAAGATCTAATTTTATTGCACGGATATCCTATCGCATGTAGTACTACATTACTTGACCTTGATTTCAAATGCTCAGCCTCCATAAGTTGCTCTTGTTATTCAATCGGCCGGAGCTAGGTCAAATATAAGTCCAGTTTTTCCCACAGTGAAACCATCGGAAAGCAGCTCCTGTATTTATAAAACACATGCCTGACCATTTCACAAGTATGGCACTTTGACATAATTCAGCATGCCATGGTCGGACAGGATTTCCATCGAAGGTATTCAAAGGCGCTTCACTGAGCAGGTGATAGGTTGGTCGACGAATATGAATAAAAATGACGCTGTTTTGCATTTAACACTGAAACAATTTGGCCATGGCGAATGAAGAGGCGATATTCAAAAGTGAGGTTGGTAGAAAATTCCGCTGTTGTACCGAGGCCAATTCATCGGCATGGGTGAAATAAGTTTAATATTGGGAGTAAAAATTCAGAAGTGTATCACGCAGCTGCTGGTTATACGTTGTCACCTGTTGATGTAATTGGTGATATGTATTTCGTTTTTCCAGGTGAACAAAATCGTGCCATCGCCGTGCTTTCAAAAACCCTTTCCGGTGTCGTATACTCGGTTCTCATCTGAGCAAGGGTAATAAGAATGAATGAGACAGGTTGAGATAACTCGACTAAATACTTAATTTTTAAAATGCTACACTCGGTGATTGTGAAATATGCATTTGCTGGGGATGTTTTCTTCCTAAAGATTATTATTTCACAATAAAAATTGGCTCTGACGGCTATTGTGCTACTGAGAAAGGAACGATGAATCCCATATTTCGAAGAGACTATGAGAGTAGGTTGCTATTGCGAGTTACAGAGAGAACGCTGTCACTGATAATAATAATAAAAATAGTGCTGTGCATTTCTCGATTTGCGAGAGGCATGCGCATAACACGATCTAATTTTTACAAGGACGATTCACGGGAAATGTAGATGATATAAATCGAATGGGGTAAGCGGGTGGGAGCAATACTGAGTTATTGCAGAAGCTCACTGGAAGGTGAAGTGAGATACTGCAAAGCAATGGGGAAAGTAAAAGTATGCCAACGAAAAGCAAAATATAGAAAACCTAATTTTCAGAACGAAAAATGTTTCCTGGGACTGTTTGCAAGCAGCAAAATGTGAGCCGCTTCTTGTTTAAGTGCATTAAATGTGCTCATTGCTGGCGCACAACATGGACGGAGTCCTACGGTGGATATCGATTTAGGGCTAGAGACACCAAACGTCGGGAACGTTAAGCAATAGACGGAAGCGTTAAGCTGAACAGACGACAAGCAGTGGTAATGCGGTAATTGGATGAAAGTGATGAAAACCAGGCGGAACGTCAGGCAAATCGATGAGATACGTAGTTGACAACAAATGGCCAAAAAATGCTGAACGGAAAAAGATTCTCTCAAACTATCTGGAGAAAATTTGTGAAGCTTCGAATATGGAACTCCAAGGACAGTGATTGTATCTACATACGGATGGCGGTAAGCTGTACCGGGAGGAGCGTCACATAAGCGAAATTGTGTATGAACACTCCTTAAATACACTAGCTACGAATACCCTCTATGCTCTCAATTATGCTGTCGCATCTTTTGATCTTAGTCAGCAGTATGGGTGGGGAATACGAGGCGCATAAGCCGTTGCGAAGACAGCAGCAATCGCGGTTTTGCTCGATCGTAGAAATGCGAGTTGAGATATCCAGTGCGATAATCCGCGTAGTTACCGTTGAACGGGCAAGAACTCGAGCGCCATTTCTAGCTAACAGGTTCCTAACAGGAATGATAGG